>VDFB02303482.1:0-22881 GCA_007258455.2 Sequoia sempervirens
AATATAATAATAATAGTAATCAATTAAATTAGTTTTTTCTTGTGGCTGAAGAAAGTTAAATCTTTAAGTTTGGGATTTTTTTAATATTCAAACTAGCAATTAAATTTAATATATTTAAATTAATATTAATACAATTAATTTAATATTCATTTGGGGCTTTTGTTAATCCTATGGTAATTAATTTTTATCAATTAAATTATTTTTATCTATATGGTGAAGAAAGTTTAATCTTTAAATTTGGGTTTTTTGTAATATTCAAACTGGTAATTAAATCTATAATATATATTTAAATTAATATTAGTACAACTAATTTAATATTAATTTGCCATTTTTTTTAATCCTAAAGTACTTTTTAATTAAATAACGATATTAATGTATATTATGAAGAATGTAATAACATTAATATTCAATTCCATTTTGAATTTTTTTGAAGGGGAGGTGATTGTGGTGGGGATTCACAGGATGAGGATGGGTTTTCCTAGGTTTCTGTTGGGTTTTATTTGTGTTTCCTCTTGCTAGGTTTTGAGAAAATGCGCTTGTGGCTTCTCCTTGACCCTTTTAGGATTGTTTTGGTTGTTGTTGGGTCATGTTTCTCTTTGCTAGTCTTTGCCCCCCTGATTGGGTATGGCTACTCCAAGTTGGGGAAAATTTTGGGTTTCTTGGGAAGTTTACTTAATCTTTCTTGTCTCAGGAGTTTCTCTACTATTTTGTGTATATTACTCTTGGAGGGTGCTCCTGCTTTGTCTCACTTGAAGGTTGCAGAGTCTCTTTGTACCCATGGTGCTTCTTTGTTCCTTCCATTATTTGTTCCTGCTTGTCGTTTGCTTTGTATCCCTAGCGGTCTTCAATTCTGTTGTGGGTTTGGGTTCTCTATGTTTTGTAAATCCCTTCTGGAATTTTACATCAAAGTTTTGGCTTTCACGTTGAGCTTATTTCCTTCTTTTTCCTACATATAATTTTTTTCTTGTCCTTGGCTTGGCTCTAGCTTCTTGCATAAGTTGTTTGTTTGATAGTCTATCTTTTCTACTTTTTCTAGTGGATGCATGTTTGTTGGACTGTTTGTGTATCTCAGTCTTTCTCATCTCCCATGTTCTTGTCCTCACTTTTTGGTTATAGATTGTTGGATTTTCTCATAGGCCCTCATGTGCTTGTGGTGCTCTTGGCCTCTTTATGGTTAGAGCTCTATTCTATGAGGTTTTTTCTATTGGTTGGTTGATTTTTAGACCATTTGTGCTCCTTAGTCTTGGTTTCATGATGGATTTAGTTGTTTTACTACTCATATCCCCTTTTTGTGTTCTTTATATGAGGCTAGGGTTTAATGTGTATTTGGCTATTGGGTTCACTTCTTTTGTGTTTGATTTTGCTTTACTCTTTTCCAACATTGGCTGGTTGAGCCTCTATTTATATTTGCAACCCAACTTTCATATTTTCCAAATTTGTGTTAGGGACATTAGTAAAGTAGTGGTTTGTTGATGTATGTGGTTTTTTGCTTCTTTGTTTGAGCTAAGGTTAATTCCATTTGGTGCTCAGGATTTCCTAGTGGTGTTCTTATTGATTTGGTCTCGAGTGTGATTACTTTCATAGTATTTGTGTTGATAGGGGTTTCTTGAGCATGTTCCTTTGTTGGTGGAATTGGCCCTGCCCTATTTTGAAGTGGCTTTCTTCTTGCTATGGCATAATAAATCTTGTTGTGCTTGAAGTGTTTGTTTTGGATAAGTTGAATTCGGATGGTCTTCTTACTCCTTTTGTGGCTTGTTTACTATTGATCTCTAAGGATGTTACAGTTTCCCTATCTTCACATATTTTGTGTTTGGTGGATCATGGTGTGTTGTTGTTATTCAAGGGTGTTGTGGAATCCTAGGACTCTTACATTTCATTCTTAGCTAAGCTCCATCCAAGGTTATTTATGATATTCCAAGTGCTTCTATTGGCCATGGTTGCCAAGTTTTGTCTCTCGACTTGAAATTTTGTGATCTTCCTTGCTCTATAGTTTTTGTCTCCTATTGAGGTGGAGATAGGTTCTAAGAGTGCAATGGGTTGCTCATGATTTTTTAGTAGGTTTTCTCCCTTGCAGGTCCCATTGAGACAAAGGCCACTCCTATAGAGGTGGAGTTCGGATATACTAGAGAGTTTTTGTTGTTGTGGCCAAGGCAATCTTAATGACTTATCCTACAGAGGTGGAAAGGTAAGTTGGTTGATGGATGTTCTATGCCCTATTAGTATTGTTGTTGTTTTTGGCTCTAAAATTTATTTATCTATGCGATAGGTTTTTTGTAAGATGGATGTCTTAAGAAATGTTGATGGCATTGACTCTACTATAAATGTTAATCTTTTGGTGGATGGGGTTTTGAGTCCCATTAATATTGCATGTATAGGAGTATGAGTTATCTTTTCCACCCTTAGGGTGGTTGTTGTTGAAGATTGTTGCGTTACAGCTTTGTGGGTGGCCTATTGATCTATTTAACTTGCCACGAGGCCTATTTTACTTGTGGTTGCATTGGATTTTAGGTCCCATTGTGGGTTTAAAATCCCTTTGAAACTCTCATGTAATGGGTTGATGGTTAGATAGTCTTGTCCACCCTTGGGATGGCTGTTGTTGTTGGCTACTAGATTACAGCTTATTGTGGTTGGGTTGCTAGTATTTTTAGCTTTGTGGGTGGCCTTTAGGCTTGTTTTGTTGGCTTGGAGCCTATTCTATCTAAAATTTTTGGTTGTTATATTGGATGTAAGACATTTTTCTTCTTGTTGTATAGGGTTAGGGCCCTTTAACCCTACTTTCTTAATTAAAAAACATTAGTATTCAATTAAATTAGTTTTTTTTAGTTTAAATAAATCCAAAATATTACAAATCTTTATTTCCAATCAAAACTTACTAAGATTACAATTGAAACTAAAATAAATTATAATAATATATATATCTTTATCCCTATCACTCTCTTTCTATATCTCTAAAATTGTCTATTCTCTCTTTATTTTTCTCACTCTCCCTCCCTCTCTATCTATTTATATTTATCTCTTCCTCTCTATTTCTATCTAAATATCTCTCACTCAAACACACACACTCATTTCTCCTTCCCTATCTCTATCTCTATATATCTTTCACTCACTCACACATATACAGTCATTGTTTCTCCATTCCTATCTCTATATCTATCTCTATATTTCCCCCTCTCTATCTCTCTCCCTCTTTATTAATTATCTCTATCACCTCCTTTAGCTCTCTCTTTCCCCCTCTATAGATCTATCTTCCCATATCTCCCTCTCCCTCTCTATTTATATCACATTATCTCTATCTCTTTCTTATTTACTCAATCTCTCCCTCCATCTATTTATATATATCCCTCTCTACCTCTATATATCACAATCCATCTCTTTGAAATTCTATGGAGAGAGAATTGTAAGGAAAATCAGATGTGGAAACAATTCTCCTAATGTCAATACTTCAGAGAAGAATTTAGATATACTTTTAATTTTTCAATTACAGTTCAACTAAGATGCACTATGAAGTAAATAACAGAAACAGAGTATTTGACGGTCAAATGGTCAAAAGAGATTCAAGCTTTGTTGGAATCTTGGTGAGACACTACCAGTGTCTCCCCGATGCCCAAAAGCTTCATATCGATGTCGCCAAGAGTTATCGTTATCACTAGGATGTTACATAGAGCTTACAACTTGTATCGGCTTCAGTTTTCCTTTCAGCAAGACTATTGCTCTCACCAAGACATCCCAACAAGCCTTCTTTTGTTACACCGAGCTCAGGAGACTATTGCTCATCTTTTGCCATGTCGCCAAGACATATCACTTTGACTGAGACGTCATACCAAAGCTCCACAAGTCACATAGATATGAGTGTTCTCATCGTCCAAATAATCAGCTTTCGCCAAGACATCATACCGAGTCACCATAGGTTATACCAAAGTTGTATGTTATACCGAGCTACAAAGAATAGTTGGCAAGACATACCACTCACCAAGTACTTCCACCGAGTCTCCTTACGTTACATCAAGACATCCATTAGTCAGTGAGACTTAACACCTTCGCCAAGAGTTCTTATCGAACACATATATGTTACACTGAAGACCTCTCATCATCGGCGAGACTCAGCAAAGTCACTGGGACTTCTTATCGAAACTATTGTTGTTACTCCAATGAACCCAAATGCATTCTTGTCGGCAAGACTTTAACTATTCGCTAAGACATCTTACTGAACAAAGCCTTTCGGCCAGAGGTCTTCCCGATATATGATTGAATGGCCTATTGGCCAGAGAGCTTCATAGGCGCTACGAGGTCACACCAAAAGCAACCTGTCATAGTGACATGATCCTTCGGCGAGACAATTACTAGGTCATAGTGACCTATACAAAACATGATGTTCCAAACTGCTAGCCGGTCAGACATAAGAACTGTCACACTGACTTGGCTCCAATAGATGTTTTATCCTGTGATGATTGAGGCACATATTTTTCCAAAAATCTCCCACTTGAAGAAGATCACATAGGCACCTCCAGAGCACAACATAAATTACTAAAAATCATGGGAACTAAGGCCCATCGAACTGGCACACCACCTGAACTTGTCTGTGCTCAGTGGCTTCATCAATGAATCTACAACATTCTCCAAAGTATCAACCTTCTCCAAACTGACCTTTCCATCCTCCACCATATCTTGTACAAAGTGGTAATGTACATCAATATGTTTTGTCCTGGCATGGAAAGTTGGATTCTTTGCTAGACAAATTGCACTCTGACTGTAACAAAAATTAGTTATTTCCCCTACATCAAAACCAATGTTAGAACACAAATGTTTCAACAAAACTAATTTTTTACAAGCATGAGTAGCTTCCATGTATTTAGCCTCCATAGTGGACAAAGCGATTACAGCCTGCCGCTTACTCATCCAACTCACTGCACCACCATTCAACATGAAAATATATCCACTGTTGGACCTCCTGCTGTCAATGTCCCCTACCCAATCAGCATCTACATATCCACGAATGCTGAGAGTCCTCTATGATTCAACCAAGTCCCCATGGTAGCACAAATCAAAATTTGAAGTTCCCTTCAAATATCTAAACACTCTCTTCACAGCATCCCAATGCGTTCTTCCTGGATTAGCCATAAATTGACTAAGAACTCCCACTACTTGGGTAATGTCTAGCATTGTACAGACCATTGCATACATGAGACTACCAACCACACTAGCATAGGGTACATTGGTCATGTCCTCCTCTCAGTAGGAGATTTTGGACAGTCCTCAACAAATAGCTTTGTTCCTTGCAAGACTGGAACCACTAGCTGTTTGCAATCATTCATACAAAATCTCTCAAGAACAGTCCTGATATACTTACTCTGACTAAACCATAGTTTTCTATTCTTCTTGTCTCTGGTTATCTCCATCCCCATAATATACCTTGCTGCACCAAGATCCTTCATTTCGAACTTATCAAACAACTGAGACTTAAGATCAGAAATCATTAGCTTACTATTTCCTATGAACAACATATCATCAACATAGAGAGAAATAACAAGTACTCGATCACCTTCAGCTTTATAATATACGTAGTGATTATATTTTGATCTCACAAATCCCAAAGACAATACAAAGTATCAAATTTTTGGTACCACATTCTAGGTGACTGCTTTAACCCATACAAAGACTTCTTTAATTTGCATACCAATTTTTCTTTTCCTTTCTCAACAAAGTGCTCAGGTTGGGACATATAGATTTCTTCTTCAAGATCACCATGAAGAAATGTTGTCTTCACATCCATCTGTTCAACCTCTAAGTCATACGCTGTTCCAAGTGACAAAAGAAATTTGATGGATGTCAGCCTTGCTACAAGAGAAAATATTTCTCCATAATCGATTCCTTCTACCTGCAAATAACCCTTTGCAACCAGTCTCGCCTTGTACTTTTCTACACTGCCATCCAAACCAATTTTCTTCTTAAATACCCATTTGTAGCCAACAACCTTTCTACCTTTAGGCAAGGGCACCCAACTCTAGGTTTCATTCTTTTCTAGTGATGCCATCTCTTCATTCATAGCTTCCAACCAAGAGTCTGAATTAGACATTTTAAATGCCTCCTTTATAGTCCTAGGCTCATCAGTGCTAAAAATTAAAGAATAGGCACAAGTATAATCAATCAAAGAGAACCCATACCTATCTGGTTGTTTTCTTTCACGGGTTGACCTCCTCACTTGCTGAGGCTGAGGCTAAGGTTCTTCTTCTTCTTTAGAACTATTAGAACTACTTGAGCTCTCCTCAGTTTTAGGTACATTTTGAATTTTCAATTCCTCTTTCTCTGGTGTAGGAGCAATTAATGCTACATCCTTATTGTTTTCTTACTTTGTCTCTCACTGCAGAACCAAAGTGGAAGGTTTCAGCTCACGAAAGCTTACACTTTTGTTGTATACAACCTTCTCTATATCAGGATTCCAAAGCTTGTATCCTTTTATGACAACACTATAGCCAATAAAAATACATTTAACAGCCTTGTTCTCCAGTTTAGATCTTTTCACATCCGGCACATGAGCATATGCCTCACAGCCAAAAACACAAACATGTCTAAGAGAGGGCTTCTTACCAGACCACGCTTCCAAAGGTGTTTTCTCAACAAGAGCAGAATTTGGAGAACGATTAATTAGGTAACATGCAGTAGATATAGCCTTAGCCCAAAACTTCTCCTCCAAGCCCTCTCTTAGACATGTTTGACGTAGGATCTTGGTCCTAGGGTCTTGGACAACCTCCTTGATCTTTTTCATCCTATCCCATAAGCATTGGTGCACTTAGACCCCTCTTTACATATATTTGTCTACTTTAGTGTGAGTTTGCACTTGTACTCCTCCTCTCACTAAAGTGGGGGCTAAATGTAGTATAGAAAAATGTATCCCTATATATATTTTCTCACTTGTTTGTGCCTTCCTAATTAAAATGAACTTAATAATGCCTTCATTTAGTGTTGTAAAATTTCACTCTTATTTGGACCCCCTTAATTAAAATGTACTTAATTGTGCTTTCTTTGTGTATTGTAAAATGTATTTATTTACAATTTCACACTTATTTAAGTCTCCTTTAATTAATAGAGCTTAATTATGCCTTAATAATCCATTTAATTCATTTACCAATCCCATTTTATTATATTTTCCTAAGAGAAAACCCAACATTCATTAATGGCTTAACATAACACTTTAGCTTGAGCAATGTGTGTCCTAGGTTTAGGGACCGAGGATCCATTCACCCATGGGTGAATAGGTCCTCAATTAGATGTAGGACCTAAATTCAAATTATGTTTTTGGTAGTATTTTAACATATTCAAATGTATATTTCAAAATCAGCTTGTGATATTTGAATTTTTGGGAAATCAAGGCTACATATCTATAAATATAAGGTTATTTCACTATGTTTCACCTAGCAATTTTTAAGTGAGCATTACTATAGTAAATTTGATGATCAAGAGCATTTTCAAAGGAAAATTAATTGAATATTTATTGCAACAATCAAGATCCAATTGTCATGTCAAAGTCTTCTTGCATCATGGATGCTATTGTAGCTAATACGATGATGCAGGTTTCATGATCCATTCAAGCATTCAAAGAATTATTTCAAGTCATGATTTATTCAAGATCCACACCATTGAAACAATTTCATGCAAGTTACAGATCTACACTCCAAGGTTTATGAAAGGGTTTGTTGAATGGTAACATAGATTTGTTCATTCTTCATTCCCTCTTTCATGTTTAATTTCATTTCACGGTTTGATTACCAAAATAGGGTTTGACCAAGGAAAAACACATTCACCAAAAAAAAAACCTTTTCCCCTCTTGATTTGTGATTGTAGATTTAGGTAGAAGAAATCTTGAAGACTCTTTGAAGAGAAAAATTGAAGAATTTGTCAAAGTTGCATTTGTTGTCACCTTTGTTTTCATCCCATGAAAACTCGGATCCTAAATTAATTTTTGATTGTTTGAATATGAAACCCAAAGAATATGGAAGTATAGACATAGGAGCAGAGGACCCATAAACCAATTTTGAAAATCCCTACAATGGACCCATTTTCCATAGGTCAAATGATTCCTCAAACAACTTCTAAAAATAGTGTTTTTTGAGAGGTACACAACATTTTACATTCTTGGATCTACCAGAAGCTTTATTGTTTATGTTAGTATTATGTTTCATCTACAAAACCATTTTTTACATATCTTAAATGATTAAATTTAGTATTTTAAATCTTTCTCCCATAATCCATATTCAGTCATTCTTGTCAAGACACTTTGGGCAAGAACATGACACTTTGCGACTATTTTTGAGATTAGTTTTAAGTGTCCTCCACTCATCTAATTTGTGTGAAATAAATTGTGTCTAGTAGATCTATGTTTGAAGTAATTAGAGTTGGTCATTTTAGATTTAAGTTGATTTACTTTTTTAGTGTCTCTCCCAAAAGAGTTGTTTAGTCTACATACACAAATAAAGGAAATTGCAAGATTCCTCAAAGAATTCACTCACTAAAGGGTTGGAACTATATTTTAACTTGAGGAATATCATTGAGAAGAATAGGTAGGTTCATTCACCCCATTTTTCTCTTTTTATTTATAGTAAGTTTTGTGAAATATTGCAAATTTAGTATAAAAACCTGTGTTTGAACCTTACCCTATTTTTCTATGTTTAAGATCTTATATCTTATTATTTTTCTCTTTTTATTTATAGTAATTTTTGTGAAATATATTGGTATTTAGATTCAAAATTTTCTAATCATAGGTTATGGAATAATGAGATATTTTATATGATAAAAGTTTCAAGACTAGGATAAATTTTGGTGATAAAAAAATACTTGGAAGTTGGTTCAAAAGTAGCTATAAAGGTGAATACTAGAGAGGGAAAGAAAAATATTGATGAAATTTATTACACTTCAAAGTTATTAAAGATTTCACTAAGTGTTGGATGATTGTGTGAAAAGAATGACAAATTGGTCTTTAATGATGAGACATACACAATCTATGGCAAGAATCATAAAAATAAGGTTGGTATAGTTGCACCTATTGTCACCCCATTTTATTGTGTCTCATTTTTCCTTGTTTCTTTTACTCTACTCTTTTTCTTCACTTTCCCATTATCAATAACTAATTTGAGGAATCCTAAATAGTGACCAACCAAAAGTATAGAGAAATTTTGATAGCTTAAAAATATTTATGATGGAGAGGTAGAAGACAAAGAGTGGGAAGAGGATGGGGGAAATTTGAAATCCTCTATAGAGGTTGTCTGAGGAAGATTCTAATGTAGATGGAGGTCCCTTTTTGTGTGTTGTTGCTATGGTCAGATGTTTGTGGTGGGCAGAGTTGGATTCCTTCAATGGAAGATTTTTTGTTGGCTTTACAAGCTCTTTGGTGCTATGTTTTGGAGTTGTTGATGGGTTGAATGGCATTTATTGGTTGATCACTAAGTCTTTCTTGTTGATTCCTGTGGTTGATAATTGTCATTCTTTACTGTTTCAGAGGAGTGACTGTGTTATTTTGGTTTCTTTCATTCTTGCAAAAGTGGAGGAGGAAATTTTACAGGATGAGGTAGATGGTTTTGGTTCTCTGTTTCCTTCTGCAGTGGTTGAGAGGCCTTAGTGGGTGCAACTAGGTGGTTGTGGTGGAGTCTCTGAGATATATGGTCGCTTTCTTTGGTGGCTTCCTAGCTTAGCTAGGGGAGTTTTTGTATTATTTAAGCTTGAGATATGGTTAACTCTTCTCTTTATTTGGTTGTAGCTTATCCACTTATGTATTGGCCTCAGGTTTGTGGGGGCTTTGTTGGCTATGGGGTTCGTAAACTATCTAGTGTAGTTTTCTCTCTAGTTTTGGATTTTCCTTTTGAAGTATGTCATCTTATCTTAGTATTTCTTCCTGCAACATCTGAGGTGTGTTGGAGTTAGTGGAGCTTTACATCCGCCATTTTTCTTTTTTTGTTGTTGAATCTCATACCTTGAGGATTCAAAGGTTAAATCTATCTAAAGGGGAATTTGCTTCCTTTGTTTCTTGTCTGGTGTTGATGACTAGGTGGTGATTAAAGTTTTTTATGTTGACCAAATTAATTTTGTTGTTAAAGGGAACCTCTACTACTCCTTCCTCTGTTGTGTTTTCTCTCTTCCTACTTCCTCAATTATTATTTTCCATTTGAGGTGTAGACCCATCCTATTGAGAGAATGTGGAGTCTTTGTCTGCTCTTCCTATAGAGGTGTTGCATTCTCTTATTGAGGTGGAGAATTTTTAAGCAGATGAGATGGTTTTGATGCTAGGGAGTTGTTTCCCTTTTTTTGTTCTATACTCTTCCCTCCTATTGAGGTGGAGGTCGAGAATGGTGATGGGATCCTATATTTCTTTCTTAAGGCAATGAAAAAATGTTGTGATCTTGTTGCTACCTGGCCAAGATTATCTCACGAAATGTTCTTTGTTCTAATAGGGTTTTGGGTCCCTATAAAACTTGGTTGTAAATTGGTTTTGGGGACCCTTCAAAACTTTTTTGCTGTAGTTTTCTTTTCTTAGTCTTTCTCTCTTGACTACTTTTGTTAAGCTACTAGTTGGATTTGTTATACTTTTTGGTAACATAGTATATTATGATAAGGTTTTAGGACTCTTCAAAACCTACTTGTAAAGGGTTTAGGTTGCTTCAAAACATTTTATATAATAAAAAAAATCACATGTTTAACATGTAGGGTATACAAAATAATGTGAGCAAACTATAGTCACAATTCAACTAAGATGCTCTATGAAGTAAATAACAGAAATAGAGTATTTGATAATCACACATGAACACCAGATATACATGGGAAAACCCTTACGGGAGAAAAACCCACCACACCAAGAGAAATCACTTTCTATTACAGTAATGGAGATTACATACAAATGTCAGACTTATCTTTCTAGTGTATGTTTACAACAACATTCACCATGAACAATCTTGTACAAGAACCTTCAAATTACAGTTATTACAGATTAGATTACATTTACTGATCATACAACCACCCAGCAATCTGCCAATCCAACCAACCGATCATAATCTGCAATCACACAGTATATCCATGTCGTTCCATGTCCGTCGAGCTTCCTCACAGAACTGTCACAACGAACAATCTTTCAACTATTCAGATTCGACTTCTCCTATTGGTCCATGAGACTCCACATAGGACGGTCAAACGGTCAAAAGAGATTCAAGCTTTGTTGGAATCTTGGTGAGACACTACCAGTGTCTCCCCGATGCCCAAAAGCTTCATATCGATGTCGCCAAGAGTTATCGTTATCACTAGGATGTTACATAGAGCTTACAACTTGTATCGGCTTCAGTTTGCCTTTCAGCAAGACTATTGCTCTCACCAAGACATCCCAACGAGCCTTCTTTTGTTACACCGAGCTCAGGAGACTATCGCTCATCTTTTGCCATGTCGCCAAGACATATCACTTTCATTGAGACATCATACCAAAGCTCCACAAGTCACATAGATGTGAGTGTTCTCATCGGCCAAACAATCAGCTTTCGCCGAGACATCATACCGAGTCACCATAGGTTATACCGAAGTCGTATGTTATACCGAGCTCCAAAGAATAGTTGGCAAGACATACCACTTGCAAAGTCCTTCCACCGAGTCTCCTTACGTTACATCGAAACATCCATTAGTCAGTGAGACTTAACACCTTCACCAAGAGTTCTTATCGAACACATATATGTTACACTGAAGACCTCTCATCATCAGCGAGACTCACCAAAGTCACTGGGACTTCTTATCGAAACTATCGTTGTTACTCCAATGAACCCAAATGCATTCTTGTCGGCAAGACTTTAACTATTCGCTAAGACATCTTACTGAACAAAGCCTTTCGGCCAGAGGTCTTCCCGATATATGATTGAATGGCCTATCGGCCAGAGATCTTCATAGGCACTAAGAGGTCACACCAAAAGCAACCTGTCATAGTGGCATGATCCTTCGGCGAGACAATTACTAGGTCATAGTGACCTATACAAAAGATGATGTTCCAAACTGCTACCCGGTCAGACATAAGAATTGTCACACTGACTTGGCTCCAACAGATGTTTTAGCTTGTGATGATTGAGGCACATATTTTTCCAAAAATCTCCCACTTGAAGAAGATCACATAGGCACCTCCAGAGCACAACATAAATTACTAAAAATCATGGGAACTAAGGCCCATCGAACTGGCACACCACCTGAACTTGTTTGTGCTCAGTGGCTTCATCAATGAATCTACAACATTCTCCAGAGTATCAACCTTCTCCAAACTGACCTTTCCATCCTCCACCATATCTTGTACAAAGTGGTAATGTACATCAATATGTTTTGTCCTGGCATGGAAAGTTGGATTCTTTGCTAGACAAATTGCACTCTGACTGTAACAGAAATTAGTTATTTCCCCTACATCAAAACCAATGTTAGAACACAAATGTTTCAACCAAACTAATTTTTTACAAGCATGAGTAGCTTCCATGTATTTAGCCTCCGTAGTGGACAAAGCGATTACAGCCTGCCGCTTACTCATCCAACTCACTGCACCACCATTCAACATGAAAATATATCCACTGGTGGACCTCCTGCTGTCAATGTCCCCTACCCAATCAGAATCTACATATCCACGAATGCTGAGGGTCCTCTGTGATTCAACCAAGTCCCCATGGTAACACAAATCAAAATCTGAAGTTCCCTTCAAATATCTAAACACTCTCTTCACAGCATCCCAATGCATTCTTCCTGGATTAGCCATAAATAGACTAAGAACTCCCACTACTTGGGTAATGTCTAGCCTTGTATAGACCATTGCATACATGAGACTGCCAACCACACTAGCATAGGGTACATTGGTCATGTCCTCCTCTCAGTAGGAGATTTTGGACAGTCCTCAACAGATAGCTTCGTTCCCTGCAAGACTGGAACCACTAGCTGTTTGCAATCATTCATACAAAATCTCTCAAGAATAGTCCTGATATACTTACTCTGACTAAACCATAGTTTTCTATTCTTCCTGTCCCTGGTTATCTCCATCCCCAGAATATACCTTGCTGCACCAAGATCCTTCATTTCGAACTTAGCAAACAACTGAGACTTAAGATCATAAATCATTAGCTTACTATTTCCTATGAACAACATGTCATCAACATAGAGAGCAATAACAAGTACTCGATCACTTTCAGCTTTATAATATACGTAGTGATTAGATTTTGATCTCACAAATCCCAAGGACAATACAAAAGTATCAAATTTCTGGTACCACATTCTAGGTGACTGCTTTAACCCATACAAAGACTTCTTTAATTTGCATACCAATTTTTCTTTTCCTTTCTCAACAAAGTGCTCAGGCTGGGACATATAGATTTCTTCTTCAAGATCACCATGAAGAAATGTTGTCTTCACATCCATCTGTTCAACCTCTAAGTCATACGCTGTTGCAAGTGACAAAAGAAATTTGATGGATGTCAGCTTTGCTACAGGAGAAAATATTTCTCCATAATCGATTCCCTCTACCTGCAAATAACCCTTTGCAACCAGTCTCGCCTTGTACTTTTCTACACTGCCATCCAGACCAATTTTCTTCTTAAATACCCATTTGCAGCCAACAACCTTTCTACCTTTAGGCAAGGGCACCCAACTCTAGGCTTCATTCTTTTCTAGTGATGCCATCTCTTCATTCATAGCTTCCAACCAAGAGTCTGAATTAGACATTTTAAATGCCTCCTTTATAGTCCTAGGCTCATCAGTGCTAAAAATTAAAGAATAGGCACAAGTATAATCAATCAAAGAGAACCCATACCTATCTGGTTGTTTTCTTCCATGGGTTGACCTCCTCACTTGCTGAGGTTGAGGCTAAGGTTCTTCTTCTTCTTTAGAACTATTAGAACTACTTGAGCTCTCCTCAGTTTTAGGTACATTTTGAATTTTCAATTCCTCTTTCTCTGGTGTAGGAGCAATTAATGCTACATCCTTATTGTTTTCTTACTTTGTCTCTCACTGCAGAACCAAAGTGGAAGGTTTCAGCTCACAAAAGCTTACACTTTTGTTGTATACAACCTTCTCTATATCAGGATTCCAAAGCTTGTATCATTTTATGACAACACTATAGCCAATAAAAATACATTTAACAGCCTTGTTCTCCAGTTTAGATCTTTTCACATCCGGCACATGAGCATATGCCTCACAGCCAAAAACACAAACATGTCTAAGAGAGGGCTTCTTACCAGACCATGCTTCCAAAGGTGTTTTCTCAACAAGAGCAGAATTTGGAGAACGATTAATTAGGTAACATGCAGTATATATAGCCTTAGCCCAAAACTTCTCCTCCAAGCCCTCTCTTAGACATGTTTGACGTAGGATCTTGGTCCTAGGGTCTTGGACAACCTCCTTGATCTTTTTCATCCTATCCCATAAGCATTGGTGCACTTAGACCCCTCTTTACATATATTTGTCTACTTTAGTGTGAGTTTGCACTTGTACTCCTCCTCTCACTAAAGTGGGGGCTAAATGTAGTATAGAAAAATGTATCCCTATATATATTTTCTCACTTGTTTGTGCCTTCCTAATTAAAATGAACTTAATAATTCCTTAATTTAGTGTTGTAAAATTTCACTCTTATTTGGACCCCCTTAATTAAAATGTACTTAATTGTGCTTTCTTTGTGTATTGCAAAATGTATTTATTTACAATTTCACACTTATTTAAGTCTCCTTTAATTAATAGAGCTTAATTATGCCTTAATAAGCCATTTAATTCATTTACCAATCCCATTTTATTACATTTTCCGAAGAGGAAACCCAACATTCATTAATGGCTTAACATAACACTTTAGCTTGAGCAATGTGTGTCCTAGGTTAAGGGACCGAGGATCCATTCACCCATGGGTGAATAGGTCCTCCATTAGATGTAGGACCTAAATTCAAATTATGTTTTTGTTAGTATTTTAACATATTCAAATGTATATTTCAAAATCAGCTTGTGATATTTGAATTTTGGGAAATCAATGCTACATATCTATAAATATAAGGTTATTTCACTATGTTTCACCTAGCAATTTTTAAGTGAGCATTACTATAGTAAATTTGATGATCAAGAGCATTTTCAAAGGAAAATTAATTGAATATTTATTGCAACAATTAAGATCCAATTGTCATGTCAAAGTCTTCTTGCATCATGGATGCTATTGTAGCTAATAGGATGATGCAGGTTTCATGATCCATTCAAGCATTCAAAGAATTATTTCAAGTCATGATTTATTCAAGATCCACACCATTGAAACAATTTCATGCAAATTCTGGAATCTACACTCAAAGGTTTATGAAAGGGTTTGAATGGTAACATAGAGTTGTTTAGTCTACATACACAAATAAAGGAAATTGCAAGATTCCTCAAAGAATTCACTCACTAAAGGGTTGGAACTATATTTTAACTTGAGGAATATCATTGAGAAGAATAGGTAGGTTCATTCACCCCATTTTTCTCTTTTTATTTATAGTAAGTTTTGTGAAATATTGCAAATTTAGTATAAAAACCTGTGTTTGAACCTTACCCTATTTTTCTATGTTTCAGATCTTATATCTTATTATTTTTCTCTTTTTATTTATAGTAATTTTTGTGAAATATATTGGTATTTAGATTCAAAATTTTCTAATCATAGGTTATGGAATAATGAGATATTTTATATGATAAAAGTTTCAAGACCAAGATAAATTTTGGTGATAAAAAAATACTTGGAAGTTGATTCAAAAGTAGCTATAAAGGTGAATACTAGAGAGGGAAAGAAAAATATTGATGAAATTTATTACACTTCAAAGTTATTAAAGATTTCACTAAGTGTTGGATGATTGTGTGAAAAGAATGACAAATTGGTCTTTAATGATGAGACATACACAATCTATGGCAAGAATCATAAAAATAAGGTTGGTATAGTTGCACCTATTGTCACCCCATTTTATTGTGTCTCATTTTTCCTTGTTTCTTTTACTCTACTCTTTTTCTTCACTTTCCCATTATCAATAACTAATTTGAGGAATCCTAAATAGTGACCAACCAAAAGTATAGAGAAATTTTGATAGCTTAAAAATATTTATGATGGAGAGTTAGAAGACAAAGAGTGGGAAGAGGATGGGGGAAATTTGAAATCCTCTATAGAGGTTGTCTGAGGAAGATTCTAATGTAGATGGAGGTCCCTTTTTGTGTGTTGTTGCTATGGTCAGATGTTCGTGGTGGGCAGAGTTGGATTCCTTCAATGGAAGCCTTTTTGTTGGCTTTACAAGCTCTTTGGTGCTATGTTTTGGAGTTGTTGATGGGTTGAATGGCATTTATTGGTTGATCACTAAGTCTTTCTTGTTGATTCCTATGGTTGATAATTGTCATTCTTTACTGTTTCAGAGGAGTGACTGTGTTATTTTGGTTTCTTTCATTCTTGCAAAAGTGGAGGAGGAAATTTTACAGGATGAGGTAGATGGTTTTGGTTCTCTATTTCCTTCTGCAGTGGTTGAGAGGCCTTAGTGGGTGCAACTAGGTGGTTGTGGTGGAGTCTTTGAGATATATGGTCACTTTCTTTGGTGGCTTCCTAGCTTAGCTAGGGGAGTTTTTGTATTATTTAAGCTTGAGATATGGTTAACTCTTCTCTTTATTTGGTTGTAGCTTATCCACTTATGTATTGGCCTCAGGTTTGTGGGGGCTTTGTTGGCTATGGGGTTCGTAAACTATCTAGTGTAGTTTTCTCTCTAGTTTTGGATTTTCCTTTTGAAGTATGTCATCTTATCTTAGTATTTCTTCCTGCAACATCTGAGGTGTGTTGGAGTTAGTGGAGCTTTACATCCGCCATTTTACTTTTTTGTTGTTGAATCTCATACCTTGAGGATTCAAAGGTTAAATCTATCTAAAGGGGAATTTGCTTCCTTTGTTTCTTGTCTGGTGTTGATGACTAGGCGGTGATTAAAGTTTTTTATGTTGACCAAATTAATTTTGTTGTTAAAGGGAACCTCTACTACTCCTTCCTCTGTTGTGTTTTCTCTCTTCCTACTTCCTCAATTATTATTTTCCATTTGAGGTGTAGACCCATCCTATTGAGAGAATGTGGAGTCTTTGTCTGCTCTTCCTATAGAGGTGTTGCATTCTCTTATTGAGGTGGAGAATTTTTAAGTAGATGAGATGGTTTTGATGCTAGGGAGTTGTTTCCATTTTTTTGTTCTATACTCTTCCCTCCTATTGAGGTGGAGGTCGAGAATGGTGATGGGATCCTATATTTCTTTCTTAAGGCAATGAAAAAATGTTGTGATCTTGTTGCTACTTGGCCAAGATTATCTTACGAAATGTTCTTTGTTCTAATAGGGTTTTGGGTCCCTATAAAACTTGGTTGTAAATTGGTTTTTGGGACCCTTCAAAACTTTTTTGGTGTAGTTTTCTTTTCTTAGTCTTTCTCTCTTGACTACTTTTGTTAAGCTACTAGTTGGATTTGTTATACTTTTTGGTAACATCCTGTGTTATGATAAGGTTTTAGGACTCTTCAAAACCTACTTGTAAAGGGCTTTAGGTTTCTTCAAAACCTTTTTAACCTTAATAAAAAAAATCACATGTTTAACATGTAGGGTAATACAAAATAATGTAGACAACTATAGTCAACAACATACATGCATTTAAAATTGCACTTGTTTGAATGGTTTAGTGAACTAATATCAATTTTTTTTATTGAATTATAAATTAAAAAATGATGATTTGTTTAAATAAAAACCTTCTTCAAATAGACTTTGATCACATGCTTGACATCACTTATCAAATAGAAATCCATTCTATCAAGGGTATTAACTAATAAGAAAGAATTTATCCATCACATTCTGATAGTTATCTAAGTTGTTTTTTAAACTCCACTAAGCCATATGTACTATTAGATCCTAGTGATAAAGAAAAAAAAGGGTTGCAAGGACTTATACTTAGAAATTAATCTTACAAGTTACAAGATCAACATCATGGATTATTCCATTTCTCAAGAAATTGTGTTTGACATTGAGGAGCATGGATTCAATCCACAACAACAACTATTACAATTGCAAAAAAAGATCATATCATAAGAAATGTTTGTTGGGTGAAAATGACTAAATTTTGTATAACATTAACACTTATTTGTTTGTCATAATTCCTAAAGCTAAGTGGTTGATCCTTTTTAATGTAATTTTTCAATATTCATATATTTCCATTATCAAATTTCAATTGAGTATTTAAATTTAGGTTAATTGTGATTTTATTTATATACATTTATTTAATTACCCTAGATTTATGTAAATGTGATTTTATTACATTGTTTTTGATATAGGGAAAAACAGATTTTGAAGGGACCCATAACCCTTTAACAAAAAAGAGCAAGGCTATAGAAAAGATAGCAAGCAACCAGCGAAAAAGACCGGCTCCCAAACAAGACTAGTTAAGATTTACATTTAACATTTTTCTTGTGGGAGTGGAGAGGATTTATATTTTTTGCCCTTAACTATGATCCAGCCATCTTCCACCTGCGCCGCCTTACCGTGGCATCATGAAAGCCAACAACCAAAGTATTAGGGGTTATATTTTCATTCCTTTGCACAAATAAGGACTTTTTTGAAGAGCCACCAGAAAGGGAAGTTGAGGCACATTCCCCTGAAATGGCAATCGTTGGCTTAATAGGGGTTGCCTTAGCAACCTCGCCATTTGAGACGACTGGAGGGGGCGTTCCAATACCCAGAGATACAAAAGCAGCCACCTCACAAACATTAGGGGTTTCAACAAGATGTTCAGTTTCAGTAACCCCACCATAAGAGACATCCGAAGGGGAAACTTCACGAGCTTGTGTTTCCGAGGCAACCACCTCAGAAAAGCTCCTATTTTGATCAGCATTCTTCTCAACTGTATAATGTTGTTGAGAGGCACCTTTCCACCAAGAAGTTGAAGCATTTTTCTTGAAACCACATCGTGCAACAAAGTAACCTATTTTAAAGCATCTTCTATAGCAGAAGGGAATCCCTTCATAGTCCAAGGACTGTATCCAAGAACCCTTTGAAGTTTTGATTAAGATTTCAATAGGCAACCCTTTTGAAACATCCATATCAACCAAAATTTGTGCAAAGGTGGAATGAAGTATGTTAGAAGTAGCAGCATCAACCAACAAGAAACCACCTAGGGAATCGCCCACTTCTTCCATAACCGTTAGAGTAAATTATAAAATAACCGTTAGGGTAAATATTAATAAATAAAACTTAAATATTTCTAAAGTAAGTTTTGAAAAACACTCTTTAGTAAATAAAAGAACTATAGAATAATTCTTAAGTAGAAAAGAAAAAAATCTATAAGTAAATAAAAATAACTCCAAATTTATATCTACATTTTTTTATAGATGTATTCAAGAGAGTATATATAAACCTATGTGTATAGATATACAAACTTCTATATTTAGTCATATAAAAGTTAAATAGAAGTTTGGAGAAGAACATTTATGCACATATTTTAAATAGATTTTGCTAAAAATAGGTATACTAATTTCATTACAAATATATTCATCCATTCAAATTCAAAACCAAACATCATATTTAATGTATTTAAATTTTACAAATCAATTCTATATTTATTGTTTGTCCCTTATTTGTAATTAATTTATCAATAGAAAGGCTACAATTATCATTTACTATGAACAGTTCAATTTGACAAAATAATCAATAATACTTTTACACCTTATTTGTATTAAAAATAAATAATCTTTATTTATTGTTAAAATTAATAACATTTTATACAATTGAACCATAACTTGCATTAAATGTTTTTTTAATATGAAGGAAAAAAAAAATGTTAAAACAACTGATTACAAAGTAGGATTGTCAGTCTTAAAAAGCATTTGAGCACACCAATTCAAAAAAATCTTGAAAATTCAAAATAGGACTCTAGTGGTAAAGAAAAAAATCCGAATACACCAATTCCAAAAAATCTTGAAAATTTCAAAATAGGACTGTCAGTCTTAAAGAAAAAAATCTGAATACACCAATTCCAAAAAATCTTGATAATCCAGCTATGAAGGATAATCAGTACAAGAAGAGGAACCCTTCAAACCTAACTACAAGATATAAACCCTTATTACCCTAAGATTGTTCATGTTGCGAGTATTTTAAGAAAAACCACCTAAACAAAAGTCAATGAAGAAAAGAATAAGAAAGTTATGTTAAAACAATTGGACTATAGCCTCCATAGGATGTTTGGGAAAGAAATGCATTTGGCATTCCGTGACCAGATATAAACCCTTATTACATTAAGAGTGTTCATATTGTGAATATTTTTAAAGAGACCAAAAAATAAATCAATTAAATAAATAAATAACCCTCCATAGAATGCTTGGGAAGGAAACGCGTTCGGCGTGGCTAGACCAGTTCACGCGCAACATAGGAATATGCATATCTTTAATCTAGGGTGGCCACTCATTAATTACAGGCCTTTAGTCGGTGGCCCTTCTCTATTTATTTACGCTCGTTACTCTTGTCTTACACAGTTTGAGCAGTTAATTTGTGTTTGTTGATCTGCTACGCAACCGACAAAGCTTGTTCGGTGCAACGTCTAACAATGGCTCGAAAGGAATTCTCACGAAGCTGTATTTGCCTTCTCTCCCTTACTTTCTATATCTCCTCCTCCTCATGTTAGTTCTTCTCCTCCTTAGTTCAGTTCTTTACACTACTTTTATGTTCAAGAAGTAAAGATATGCACACCATCTATTCACAAGATGCTGCTTTTACTTGAAGTTATCTTGCTTTGGTAAACAGATTTTTCAATCCGTAGGGCTTTGGGATTTCTCTTTGGTGCATATAAATAGAGATATGGCAACCCTTCACAATAGGGTTTAATGATGTTCAAGCTGTGTTTGAATACCTATCTAAACATAGATCGGGTTGGGTAAGTCAGCAACAGTGTTGGACAAGATTGAACAGGAACCAGGGATTTAACAGACATGTTTTGGTCTCTCGTGGCTATAATAAATCTATATTGGAAGCAAAAATATAGAAATAATACTAAATAGAATAGAGTTTTTATTTACTTTTCTTAGGGCATTGAGTTTATTGTTTCTGTTGCTTACAAATAACTTGTGCATGTACAGGAGATGCCAATACACCCAAACTGGGTGGCTCATGTATGTTCTTTCTCCTATTAATTTGTGCCTGATATAAATAGAAACCTCAGAGACTTTTTAGTAGAAGTTGATTAAATTATCTGACGATTAAGAATACCAGATTCTCTAGGAATACACTGTAAAACAGTAAACCTAAAATGCAGTTTTAGACTAATTAAATGTCTTTCTGTATTTAAAACAATGGATTTTATTAATGGGTGTGATTTTGTGTAACAAAAAATGCAGGTATGTGCAGTAACGATTGACATATACTTTGTATAGGGTCAAGAACTGAAGAGTATGGTCCAGGTATTCCCACATTCATGAAGGCCAGGAGGCAGAGGAAATTATTCACACACAGTGTAAAAATTTAAAACATAAAAATATTTTTTAACACACAGAGCTGCTGCTCGTAATTTTCTGTTTCTTCACATTCACATTCCTCTGTTAAAAAATAAATTACAATTACAAAATATATGCAGCAGGTAAAAAGTCACGTGAAAGAATTTTCACGGATGAGAAGGAACGAAATTACAATTTAAATTCATAATCACCTAACTAATTTTTCCCCGTCAAAATGCATTTAATACAATGTCCTTTTTCATAATATAAAAACTTAAATATTAATTCTTTGGCAGTGGCGGCTTTCTCCATAGTTCCCCGCGGTATCGCGATGGTTAAATTCTTGATTGCGATAATGCGGGCAGCGGTTAGTTGACGGCCCGGTAAACTGCGGCGG
This sequence comes from Sequoia sempervirens, assembly GCA_007258455.2. Taxonomy (NCBI): domain Eukaryota; kingdom Viridiplantae; phylum Streptophyta; class Pinopsida; order Cupressales; family Cupressaceae; genus Sequoia; species Sequoia sempervirens. The sequence goes on from VDFB02303482.1 coordinate 21,858, forward strand.
TTAAAAATAAAGCAAACTTTTACTGAGTCTCCCGTGATATCGTGATGAATATTTTATTGATTGCGATATAGTGGGCATTGGCTGGAGGTACGGCAGGCGGTTGACATAAAACAAAAAGACTACGGAATTCTCTCGCGGTATCGCAATGGCTAAATTATTGATTGTGATATAGCGGGCAGTGGTTGGCGGGGACGGCATCAGTTAGGGTTAATATTCCAACACTCCCCCTTAAGCATAACTGTGCTGTCCACCATGCCCAATCTGTTTCTTTGAAAAATAAAATTATCTCTTCCCAGCGGCTTTGTAAAATTATCTGCACTTTGCTCTTCTGATCTGCAAAATTCTAAAAATATATCACCATTGTTAATTAATTCTCTGATAAAATGATACCTGGTATCAATATGCTTGCTTCTCTTATGAAAGACTGGATTCTTTGAAAGAGCAATGGCAGAATTGTTATCACAGTAAATTTTTGTTGCCTCCATTTGTTCATTTTGCAATTCTTTCAAAATTCTTCTCATCTAGATTGCTTGACATGCTGCACTTGTGGCTGCCACATACTCTGCTTCGGTTGATGAAAGAAAAACTATTGGCTGCTTCTGTGAAGACCATGAGACAACCCCTGTCCCAAAATTAAATACATAACCTGACGTGTTTTTTCTGTCATCAATGCTGCCAGCACAGTCACTGTCTGTGTATCCTATGAGTTTGAACTCATCTGAACTTGAATACTTGATGACAAAATTTCTTGTTCCATTTACATACCTTAAAATTCTCTTCCCTGCATTCCAATGGGTGTCTTTTGGTGTTTCCATAAACCTTGAAATCAAACTTACTCCATACATAATGTCTGGCCTTGTGGTTGTGAGATACATGAGACTTCCAACAAGTCTCTTAAACAAAGTTGGATCAACATTAGACCCTCTATCATCCTTGCTTAGTTTCAGACCTGTCACTGTAGGTGTTGGTGTTGGTTTGCACTTCATCATATTAAACCTTTTCAAAATGTCATTTGCATATTTTG
>VDFB02303483.1:0-88051 GCA_007258455.2 Sequoia sempervirens
ATATTAATATTTGATCGTATTGATTAAATATTAATTAATTAACGTTTATAATATAAAGTTATAATTTAATATTATAACTTAAGTGAATTCCTTGAGGGGGTGTGCCATCATGAAAAAGGGACCAGTTTGATATTTTATTACTATTTAAATATTCAGTGGAGAACTATGGAGAATTGAAAATATTAAAATATGAATATTTCATTAAAACCCTATTTTCAAGGGAATCGCACTTTTCAGTGTATTTGAGGATTTTGCATTGGGATTTGTGCATTATGAGATTATTAAGTTTGATATTGATCAATTTTTTGGTCTGAGCCTGAGACTTAGGGTTTCACGTTCGATTCCTTGGAGAACGAGCCATCTCCAGCGGAAAGCAATTCAGAGAGTGTGCAATATCACTTGATTTATTGCCTACAGAGGTTTTCTTATTCAGAGGAAACTACAGAGCTTTCAGAGATTGTTATTTGTCAGAGATTCTTTAGTTGTTGCATCCAGTTATCATCTGTTACCTTGGGCGCACCATTTACAGAGGTTTATACATTGAAATTTGTGAAGGCCGTACAAATTGATTGCTGGTCTGACAGGCCGTACTTGCACAGCAGGCCGTACTTCTCTTCTTAACACGTGTTTTCATCCTTCTGGGTGAAACACCTATTACACTGGTTCCAGAATACCTTCCTTGGAGGCGCCAACTTGCTGGAAGTCTTCAGAGATCATCATTTTGAAGGAGAAGAGCATTCATTAATTGGGCCGTACAGATCTGTACTTCTGTACCAGCAAAATACCAGGTTTTTAAATCTTGAAAATTCTTCATTTTAAACATTGCATGCTTCTGGGTATTATTGTAATCAATCGAAAAGTTGAATAAAGGATACTGGCATTGATATTGTTGCATTTCCGAGCTATTTGATTTTTAGTAAATTTATTTCCATTTATTAGCAAAATCGTACCTTCTCATTATTGCATCAAAAACACAAAAAAATGCAAAAACTTCAAAACGTCAGAAAAACCTAAAAATATCAGTTAGAGCATTGTCAGAGGGAAACCTAGGGTTTCTACAGTGAGGAAATCCAAATGTTTGGAACAAACCATCATATGTCACAAGGTATCTTTGTTACATTTTGGAATAGAATAATATGCAAATATTATTATTGAATGAGATAATTTACAATGAAAGAGCATAGCACTATTTAAAAGGTTTAGAGGAAGTTTCTATAATGAGCATAGGAGTTTCACAAGGATACTACAACTAATAAAGCTAAATAGATAGAAACAAACTAAACTGAAGACAAAATTAGAAACTATCTAAAAGAAAACTAGATTGACCATTAAATAACTAGATATTACATTAATACCCCCCCTCTAATGGTTAATGTACTAACTACACCAAGATGCCCCCTAAATGTGACAAGATCTACAAGTCGCTTGACCACAGAAAAACTCGAGCACGGATTTTAGGGCATAAATCTAAGGAATTTGAAAAGACAGAATGGCCGCCTACCAAACACAAATGCTAAACGTTGGTCCAGCTGGTGACAAGAAGGGGCTAAGTGCTGTAAGTGCAAATCAAAGAAGCCCTTAAAGCTGTGAACCACGACGAAAAGGAAGATTAAACACTCCAGAAACAGCGACTAGGCAAAAAACATTGCCAAACAAGGAAGTCGTTGATCAAGAAAACAGAACCCCATTCAAAGGGCTACAAAATAGGAACCCAACTTTGATGATGAAAACACCGACGATCAAAAAGTTTGCTGCTGTTGAACTTCAGAGTGCTCTCCAACATGATGTTGGTCAAAGATGCCATATTTCATGTTTTTTCGACGCACGAGAAAAACGGACTACAAATTGATGGCATGAATACTGAAGCAGATAGACGGTATCGATATTGAACAGAACCCTTGCATGGGTTACGAAGCACAGATTTAGAAAACATGGAATAAGTCCGAAACACAGATATTGAGGCACAGATCTCGAGATGAATCCGAACACGAATTTCAAAACACGGATCTCAAGAGTATGAAAAGCAAAGACTTGGATAATCTGAACACGGGATTTCAAAGAATTTTTTTTTGCATGGCTCAAATACAGATTGCACACATCCCAAGGATGATGGAAAAGAAAACATCACCAATATGACTGCCAATCGAAGACTTGTAGATGGCGACAGGAGACCCATCAATGCAAAGTCACAACTAGGAGATGACAACGATCAGAAAAACACTGACTAAAGGAAAAATGCAAAATTGCGACTGGAAGAAGTTTTATGCAACCAGAAAAGACAAGGTCTCCAGAGGTCGCACAAAAACGTCGCCCACGAACAAATTCAGATGAAGCCGACAAAATACCAGAAGCCAACAAAATACCAGAAGCCGACAAAATACTTCACGCAAAGAAAATGTGAGCCAGACCAAAACACCTTAACACAGGAGTGTGTCGGAAGATCACAAACACTCCAAAATACAGCGACAAAAAAAACGACCCTGAAGATGTCACAGTAAACGAACACGCACAAATGCAAACGCCGCACGCACAAGGACGGGAGATTGCGCCCAAAGACAAGTCGCACAGACACGCACGAACATGGGAAGGCTTCACGGAAACGCGATTTGAAATCTCCCAGAAAATGCAAACCCTCACTTGCGTTTTTGAAGAACGCCTAGCAACAATGACGAAAAACGCCCAAAAAATCACATCGCGCGGGAGAGACAAAAGTTGCCTGCAGAAAGAAAACTCGAGCAAGAGAGAAAAAACGAAGCTCTCAAACACGAAAAAACGTGCCAGAAAATCACGACGATCACACAAGACAAGTGCCCAGAGACCAGACGCAATTTTGCAGAAGAAGCTAATAACAGAAGAAAACCACTCGAATCGATCAGATGCAATTTTCAAAAAGCTTCTCAAAAAATAACGAATGGCGCAAGAATCAAATGTTGATCTGATACCATGTTACATTTTGGAACAAAATAATATGCAAATATTATTATTGAAAGAGATCATTTACAATGATAGAGCACAACTCTATTTAAAGAGGTTTACAGGAAGTTTCTATAATGAGCACAGGAGTTTCACGAGGAAACTGCAGCTAATAAAGCTAAACAGATTGAAACAAACTAAACTGAAGACGGAATTAGAAACTATCTAAAAAAAACTAGATTGACTATTAAATAACTAGATATTACTTAAATAATCTGCGGGAAAATCTCGAATTTGGAGTTGTTGAAAGTAAATTTAATTTGTCATATTTACTTACATTTTAATGTGTTATTAACTTATTTTTTACACAACATTAGGTTGTTAAGGCCCAATTTGCAACACACAACTATTTTGAGATGACTTGTGAAGGTGCGAGAGGCATTAGACACTATGGTCATTAGCTACCAAGGGGGTATTTGGAAGTAGTCAAATTCAGAGAGAGTCAGTCATTGATCCTAGATGATGCTTGATGGGTCATGTAGACTATCTCTTGAGTTTCACTGAGCCTATCATTAGAATGATCAGGTTTGCTCATACAAATCAGCCATGTTTGGGGGAAATCTATGATGGCATTGACTCCATGATAGAAAAAATAAAGGTCATAATACCACAGAAGGAAAATGACCCTAAAGAAACATTTTTCCAAAGTGTGGAAAAAATCATTCATCACCGCTGGAACAAAATGAACACACCATTGCATCTCCTTGCTTATGCATTATCCCCCAATATTATAACACAAAGATACTTTCTTTGCGAGGGAGAATTGAATCATATATAGATAGTGAAGTTGCTAATGAGTACGAGTTGGCATTCTAAAGAATCTTTTCAGATCCTAAAGTGGTGGATAATGTTACGAAAGAGTTTGGCAAGTTCATCTCAAGATGAGATCATAGTATTTGTGCTCTTTGAGACCAATACAAGGAAGATGCTCATTCATTGGTGGATCCATGGGAAATATTATTTGTTTCAATAACCTCTTTCAATCAAAATTCTATCAAAAGCATTTTTTATTTTTTAAACATTCATAGACTTTAGTACTTACCATTATTTTGCATTTTTTATTTTTAAGTTGTGTTGGTTTTCTCTCCAATTTCAACAGGTTGCAAGTTCTTCGACTAAACGGAATTGGAGTACATACTCCTTTATCCACTCAATGAAGTGTAACTCATTCACCACAAAAATAGCTAAAGACTTGGTTTATATCCATTCCAATTTGTGTCTCCTATCACATAAGGAAGATGACTACAAGGAAGGGGCAACGAAGAATTGAGCTATAGCCCCTGAGTGTACCAACTTGGATGCATCTATTTTAGAGCTTGCTAGAGTCAATGTAGATGATGATGAAGCTCTTAAACATGATGCACCTAGTAGGAGTGGCACTCCATTTACTTGTGGTTCAAATGATATTGAACCAAGTGATGACCTTGATCTAGATGCTTCTGATAAAGATTGAAGACCAAGATATAAATCTTTTATTGTATTATTTTCAAGTTTTTGTAATTGTAATGATTTTAATTTGAATCCTCTTGGACATATATGATATATGACATACTATTGAAATTTTGAACTATCAACTGACAATTAACTTTATCACTATCATTGATCAATGATGAAGTATCATACTCTCAATGAATCATATGTGATTATTTACTATTTTTAATTCTATATATGTTAAAAAAAATTGCATATATAGATATATATATATATATATATATATATATATATATATATATATATATACACTATACCATACCCAAGGAAAAAAAATTGTTGTATCAGCATACCAAAAGCACATACCCATACCCAACCCCATACCAGAACCAACAACTTAGCCTTTAACCAATGTTTCTCCCAAATCCACATATAGGGAAACATGGAGATGAGGAGATGGGTTTTGGGGACAAGCAAAAAAATTTCTGTATTTTGGGGATGGTGAGGAGACAGGTATTAAAACAATATATAATATTAATATTTGATTATTTGAAATAAATACAGGTCAAAATAACCTGAAAATAATATAAACAAACCAAAAGAAGATGAAATTCCAAAAAGTACACTAATAATTCACTGATTCCATAATCCATCTGATGAACCGATATTCAGACATAATATGGAGCATGATTTATACTGAGAGATGCCAGAAAAAGAAATGTTGCATCATGATAGTACATAGGTACTTGGAGCAACAAGCTTAGAAATCAAATCATCGGATTAATATCTTGGAAACTATTCCTCTTTTCCTCTTCTCTTTTGTTGAATGTAAAACAACAATGGGCATGGATTTTGAAAATATTTTTGGTGTTGGGTGGGGGGGCAAAGAGACCTTGGTGCCTCTCCTTTAAGGGTTTAATACATTTGATCAAGGGCAGCCAAGGGGTGTCCGTCTTTTTAAGGAACATCTCAAATGCATCCCCAAAAATTTCAAAAAAAGGGGGAATAGGGTCAGGACATCCCTTCCAAGTTCCCGAGTCCCCAAGACATCACCTAGATCCCAAGGGACGCATCCCCATGAAACACTGGTTTTAACACAAAATTTCCAAGAAAAGCAATAGTTCATCATATATAGCACTAAACACAATATACTATAATTGAAAAATATAACACTATCAAAGGAAGAATCATGACTACTTTTGTCGATTTCATGACAGCAGCAGTGTTACTGCATAAAAATAGTTTGAATCCAGAAATGTGTCTAAATTTGTTCCCATAAGATAAGTTAGTAGAGAAAATCCCATCACATCACCTGAGGTGGTCCAAAAGATTAGAGTCATGGACATTCAATAAAATTTTGTTCTAAACAATTTCAATTATGTCATCATGGTTTATTTAAGGAGAAGCAAAGACTTCATTTCTTTCCCCCTTGACACAAGGAACTCATATTGCCTACATTTAAGAATATGATGATACAGTGTCCAAGTGTTTGGAAGAAATTGGGGGCACCAGACAATTAATGAGTGAATATGATAGTTGTGGATTTGAGCCCATGCAGCCATCATCCTTACCATATACTCATAAGAACAAACCATGGTAGCACACTAAGTAACGGAGGACATTGGGAGCACATGGCAGCCTGTTTACCAGTATGGAGAAGAAGACATCCTTTTCATGGAGTTTGCATATAATAACAACAAATGCTCTACTACAAGTATGTTGCCATTGAGAGAGATGGATGGATTTGATCCTCCTTTGTCTATTAACATGGATAATTTCAACAAGAAACCACAAGTTTCAATGAATCTGGGATTGGTTAAAGGTGTGACAAAAGGATATGTAAAGAATTCAAGCAAGAGAAAATTCATATTTGATCCTTCTTCTTGCGTGGATTGATTTTTTTATATATATGTTTTATATCTTCATAATAATAAGAAAAGCATCTAATTGTTCACTGCCCGTATAATTTGCATGTTGATGCTTGTTCCATTCATGCTGAGTAAGAATACTTGCATGCAGATTTTGTTCTTGGTCACCTTCAGGTTGAAGGTGAAACTTGTGGAAAAAATAATAGTATAATACAAAACCATCCCCTAGATTTTGTGCTAGGAATGGAATAACAAGGTGGCAAATGCATCTATAAGAAAATCTGTGTAAGGAGATAACCATAAATGCATAACATGCAAGACCAACATCTGAAACATGAAAAAGATAAACATGCATCAATGTGATCTAGGAAAAATTCTGTCGAGCCCTACAAAAACAATCAACTGAACAGCACCATAAAACCATTTGGGCCAATTAAGAAAAATACGAAAATGGTTTTCAAAATTGAATCTCTTTCTAGTTTCTATAATAGAAAAATGAACCCTAAAAAATTCAAATTTCGTCTTAAACCTATTTAAGAATAAGTTTATATTCATACTAGCAACTCCATCTAAGAACACACAACCAAAACTATACAAGATGTAAAAGGCAACACAGATGGCTGAGAAAAACTAATCTGATGATGATTAGCATATTATCCCCCTCTCAACGTCTCCATGTGGAAGAAAGCATAATCTATGTTGAGAATTTTATTTTTTTTGGTGGTCTCACTATGGCATGGGCCAACTCAACAAATTTTGAACTTTAGCTTTTGCAATGACTAATAAAAAGCCTCTGTACGTGGAAGTTACAAGCATCCAACTCATAATTATTCACTTTATTAATTTGCTTCTTCCAATGGATGGGCACAACAAGAAGTTGGAGTGAAATAAGCATTCCTTTGGTTGTCGTTTAATCATAATATTCTCATACAATGTCCATCGAGTCGACAACTGCTTATTTAAAAGCACATTACGAGACCTACAAAAGGAGAATTCCAGTGTTCCACGGGGACGCGTCCCCCCCAAAAAAACACAAGTTTCCGAGACGGGGAGACGCCTGGGAAACGTCCCTCCGCCATCCCCCCGCCGTCTCCACGCACCCCCGCCGTCTCCTGCCTTGAGGGAGACGTTTCCTCAAGTTTCTCACTGGGAAACGCCTGGGAAACGCCGGTTGAAAAAAAAAATGTTGAGTTTTAAGTTTAACATAATGTTTTATATTTTCTCATTCATTTTTTTGAGCTTTGGCATGCGACTGAGCTAAGACTTCGAGCTTCTCCCTGGCGACTGAAGTGGTGACTGAGCTAAAAGCTAAAGGAGGGTTTTTTTTATTTTCGTGGTGACTGCGTTACAAGGTTAGATTTTTCATTTTTGGCTTTGCATTCTTTGTTTTATTTTGTTATTTTCTGTGTTTTATATTTTTTGGCCCCTGGCCGTGTGCCCTATCCTCCGCCTTGCCTTCCATTGCACAGTGCTCGCATGCTTTGGAGAAGCCCGCGGGCTTCTGCAAAGCCCACAAGCACTGTAATTTTTTCATTTAATGAATTTTGTATGTCTATTTGCCTTTGGTGATGGTCTAATGGAGGCAAATAATGTGTGAAAATAATAAATATATTCTAGGATTTTTGTATGTCAACATGGGACTGGACTGGACAAAATAGTGATGGATTTTTTTATGTCTGCAGTTAGAAAGAGGTTGACCCTTTCATTCTACCCAGTTGATATTGTTCAGTTTTGGCAAGTTATCTATTTGCTATTAAGGGAGTAGAGTCTAGACTGGTTAGTTAACCACTTGCAATTCACACTGTTAAATTCACATTTCATAGACAAAGTTATGTTGTGGAATTTCAATTTGTCTCTACACCTGCCAGTTGCATTTTCTTTTTTCATTTTATTTTTTGATTTTTCTTGAAACTGGAAGTTTAAGATTTTAGACTTTAAGTTTCATTTTTTTGCAATAAATTTGAAATTATAAATTATAAATTTATAAAGGTCTGATTTTGTTTTTAAATTGTTTTTTGCAGCATCATTTGACATTACCATAAGGCATAATGAGTTCAGTCAATAGAAGTGACAATGAGGTTGAGGGTGAAGATGTTGAAGCAGAAATCGGAAGTGGAAGTGGAAGTGAAAATGAATCTGATGATTCAGATTTTCAAATAGAAGAGGATGAACATGACTCAAACACTCAAAATCAAGCTGAAACAGGTTCTATTGAGAGTAGAAAAGATAAATGCCCTTCAAAAATCCTCCAAAGATATGCCAAGGGCCCCTTTGATCCAAACTCACCATTAAAACAATTTGCAACTAAGATGCCGGCACAACCTGGGACACGTGGCGGCACCAGAAAGTGGAAGTGCCACCTTTGTCATCTTGACTGGTTTGGGAGCATTACTAGAACTAATGCTCACTTTCTTCTTATTCGAGGAAAAGGTGTAGATGTTTGTAAGAAGGTGAACAAAAATGCAAAGTATAAAGCTGAATTTTTAAGATTATGGGGTTCTAATGAGGAAGCAACACCTATGACAGCTACATTGGCACATAGAAGTAAGGGTGATCAGATTGCAGCAGTTTCTACTTCTAGTTTGCAAAGTCAAAGGCCACCAAATCCATTCAGTTCAAGTGTAGGAGAGCCTAAGGGGAAACGTAAAGTGGCATCTTCAAATTCACAACCATTGGCAGATTTATTCAATGCAAAAGCAAAGGATGAGGCAGATGATGCTATTGGCAAATTCTTCTTTGCCAATGGCATTCCATTCCATGTGGCTTGCTCTCCTTATTACAAGGAAGCTATATCAAAGGTAATAAGGGCGGGACCATCATATGTGCCACCGGGGGAAACTAAATTGAGGACAACAATCTTGGATCAGAAATATTCCAAGATTAATATTTTGATGGAAAAGATGAAGAGAACCTGGGTCTCAAGTGGATGCAGCATAGTCATGGATGGGTGGTCGGGCATTAGGCATCGTCCACTCATCAACATCATGGTCACATCTACAGCGGGCCCTTATTTCCTTAGGGCTATTGATTGTTCAGGGCATAGCAAGGATGCTCATTATCAATTCCAGATCCTCAAGGATGCCATAGAGGAGGTTGGGCCACAAAATGTGGTGCAGGTAGTGACAGATGCGGCCCATGTGTGCAGAGCTGCAGGGAAGTTGGTTGAGGCTGCCTATAGACACATTTGGTGGACTCCTTGCTGTGTGCATGCTATGAATAATGCACTTAAGGACATGGGTAAAATCAGCTGGATCAAATCAATTGTGAGTGATGCTAGAGATGTGCAGATGTTTATCTGCAACCACCATACTTCACATGCACTTTTCAGGACCTTCTCTAAGAAGGAATTCCTGAAACCTACAGAGACTCGGTATGCATCATATTTTATTCTCTTGGAGAGGATGCTTGAGTTGCAAGAGCCATTGCAACTAATGGTAATGACAGCAGAGTGGACCCGATGGCCTGAGTCGAAGACACAGCAGGGGTTGAGGGTTAAGGAGGTGGTGAAGAATGATGTCTTTTGGGCTGATGCCACATATATTGTCTCCATCATTGATCCAGTCTTCAAAGTTATTAGATTTGGGGACTCTAATGCACCTTCCCTTGGAGAGGTATACGAGTGCATTGATTCCATGCTTGATCAAATGAAGGCTAAAGTGCGAGAGAAGGACCCCACAATGCAATTCTACACCGAACACATTTATCCAATCATTCAGCGTAGATGGGAGAAGCTCAACACTCCCTTACACATGGCTGCCTATGCATTGAACCCAAAATGGTATGTGCCACGTCCCGGTCGAATAACACCTATAGAGGATGTTGAGGTGAAGGAAGGGTTCATGAAGGCCATTGACAGAATGTATGATCCTATAGAGGCTAGCTTGCTTCGTACCGAGTGGACAAAATTTGCCACTCTTTGGGGATATTCAGAGGCGGCCAAGGTAGATTTGGAGACTATGTCAGAGGAGGACCCCAAGTTGTGGTGGACTATGCATGGGCCTAGATCTTTGATTACTACTCTAGCCATTCGTTTGCTGTCCCAGGTTTCTAGTTCTTCTGCTGCTGAGAGGAACTGGTCCACTTATAGCTTCATCCACTCTGTTAAGAGGAACAGGCTTACTTCTAGGAGGGCAGAGAAGCTTGTGGCTGTACATAGTGCCTTACGTCTAGTTGACCGCAACACAACTACATACAAGGAGAGTCCAGCAGCCAGATGGGATGTAGAGCCAGAAGAGCCATCACAGATAGATGATGATCCTACAGAGACAGGGCTGGTTGGTATTGGTTTAGATGAGCTTCAGCATGCGGAGTCCAGCAGTTCCAGTGATGAGGAGATTGGCATGGAGCTTGGAGATGATTAGATCATTAGCGGCATTAGGCCATTAGCTTGGAGCCATTTACTATTAGTATTAGTATTTACTATTTTGTTACTTGTACTCTGTTTTTGAAGTTTGAACATTGATGATACAGTGATACTTGATTGTAATTATCAAATTATGATTCATGAATCATGACTATGAAACTCAATTTATGAAACATATAGTTCTTGTTGCATTTTCCAATGTCAATGAAATGATATATTATTGCAATGTGTTATTGTGTTTAGATTCTTAGAACTTTAGAGTTTAGACAATCAAATTATTAATCTTTTAAGTTTTAAGTTTTGTTTTTATGTGTTATACATCTTTTTATAACTAATTTTTCAAGTACTATATGTATTTAAGCGCCGCCCCTCCGCCGCCCCCCCGCCGCCGTCCCCCCGCCGTCTCCCTCACGTCCCCCAATTTAGGCCCCCCGCCTCCCATCCCGGAAACCCGTCCCCCACCGTCCCCGTCCCCGTCCCCGAAACTCCGTGGAACATTGGAATTAACTCAAACAGGAATTATGCTATTCACATCAACTTATCTTCTTCAATTCAATTATTTCCCTGATACTATACTCATGCCCATATTGTGAAGGTGTACTCAAGTAACTTGTTTGGCTATTGCAGCAATGTAGATGAATGTCATCGTGAACAGAGTGGCCTCTGAGTGAATCTGCCCACCAGTACCATCTTATCAGGGAAGATCCTTCACCATAAATCAACTTTAAGTGTGATATATTTCTTCCCCAATCCAAACTGAAAAGGGATTAAATCAAGTACGACCAAGATAGAATACATCAACAGAATATACTTCATGTGAAGAAAAATAGTATTATTCTGTGAGCTCATTTGATCATGACTCATTAGCAAGGGATGTTAAACAAAAAAAACACCATTGATAAAAAAATATCTAGTATCAATATAAAACAGAGCAGTCCTGTAATCAAATTTATCTTAAAATTAAATTTCAAGAGAAGGAGAAAGGAAAGAAAAACTCAGAAGTATGAAGAAAAATTAAATACCTGACAGCATGCTGTTAAAATGACTTCATCACCATCTTCCAAAAAAGTACGACTTAAATTATTTCCAATCTTCAATTGCTTCTTCCCATCACATGTAAGCTCCAATAGACAACCTAAGTTTTCAGGATTCTGTAACATCCAATGGTTAAGTAAATGTGGTTGCACTACAATAATTGAGTTCCGTAAGTTCCAATTGCTTGTGTTCTTCCACTTAATGTCTCTTACTCTATTTATTGGAATTCAAAATTTAAGTCCAATATTACAACAAACACAATTTTATGCTTGTTTTCACTAACTCAATTCTGCCAAGAATAGATGAAATTTTGAAAGTCATTGTAGCATATTTACTTACAGGTCCACTTATAGTTCCAGATCCTAGTAAATCGCCAGACCTCAGATTACAACCATTTATAGTATGATGTGCAATCTGTTGCTCAAGCGTCCAATATCTGACACACATGTCAAAAAACGTTCATCTTAAGAAGATATAAAGAAAATTAGTGTTAACAAGAAACAAAATGCATCCACTGGCCTCCAAATCTATTTAGGAAACGAAAAAAAGAGTTTAGATAATAAAACATCTTGAGACCACAAAGAAGGTTACTAAATGCTTCTTAATCTGCTTGAATAATTTTATTTCACTTAGACCATAGGAAGATTATGCTGCAAGTTAAAGATAATTGTGTATGCTAGGATATCATACCCACATAAGTTTCTTCAATTTTAACTGATTCATTGGGATAGGGTTTGGTTACATAAGCTGTTTAGGTTATAGTCAGTTATGTTTATATTCAAGTTAAACTGCCTACTTAAGACTTGCAATAAAGCTGATCCGTCATTTCTATTTTCTAGTTTTATAACTTCTTTTGGCAAATGCTATCCATTTGCACTCTTATAAAGTCATTGTATGCCATTAATGCAAGATGTATAGTGTTTGTGTGCACAAATTACTTTGGGTAAGTGAAAGAAATGATCAGCGTAAAGGCAAAAGCTCATTAAAAGTAAAAAAAATGCAGACTTATCCTGACAAGTTTTAAGATTTCCAACACAGTAAAACTCGCTGTCAATTCAAAACAAGTAGTAGTAGCAGAATGCAGAATTGTATGAAAAAGCTTTAAGGTCCAAGGAACAAAAATAATAGCTATCAATAAGTGTTCTAGACAATAGGAAATGAGGATTGACATGCATAAGTTTCACAAAAACAAAGAGCAAAGAATCTCATGAAGAAATCTAAGGAACGTGAAAGAAAGAAAAAAAGAAAAGAAGATATATTAATGTCCAAAGATGACCATAAGTAGGTCAACAGGACTAGAGGTTACAGAATCCTAGAACCAAAATAATAACATAAGACAAAATAAAGCATTGGGCCACTAACAAAAAGAAATAAAGAGCATGTGTTGGTGAAGACTAGAAGGAAATCTCATTGAATATCCATGTCTATGTTTTTAATGGAGGAGATGTCTAAGCCATCATTGGTCAATGTAAGAGATAATGCTCACCAGGGAGTATCCAAGGTTAGAAGGCCACACTAGGATACCCTAGGAGGAATCAAAACACTTCCTCTAGAAGCTCCCCTAACATCCAAGGCTAGTGTAGCTCCCATAGTGGAAACGAAGCTTGTAATGTGAGTCTACCCTTATGGTCTAGGTGGTGGCTAGTAAGTAGTAGATTGATGTTGCCAAAATGGAGTTGTGTCATACCAACAAGAATGAACAAGGCCATGATGCCAAGGGAGAGTAGGTTGGGGAATTTGAGTAATATGAGTAGTAATAGTGGGCTGAGAGAAGCACCACCTAACTGATCTATCAACTTTGACATGTGAAGCATTGGTATCCAAAGGCCATTTTGTGTTGCCTATCATCACCTAGGTCGATTGGAAAAGGAGGTGACCAACATGGGGCTCTTGAGCCTCTAAACTCCCCCCTCTAGGGATCTCCATTGAAGGGTGACAATCTCAAAGAAAAAGAGCCAAGCACCGCTGGTCTAAATATCTAAAGATAGTAAATAGATTGTTGCATGAGTCCTTGGAAAGGCAATGAAATTTTCCTCAAATCTCATAGTAAATGGAGCATTTGAATATGAAATGCTTCTTGGTCTTCACCTCCTAGAGTGGGAAAAAATGATAAATCTAATCTTGACAAAGAATGTGAAGATTATTTTCAAACCATAACTAGTGAGAGCACACTCTCAACTAGCCAAGGGGGAATCTCAAGTCATGGGACCACTAATGCTAGAGAAAGTGATGGCAGTGAATAACACTATCCACCATCTATAAGAAATGCTCGTAAAGAAAGCCAACTTGTGGTTTAGTAGTTCATGGGGGAAGACCTAGGTGGTCTAAATATATTGTCTATAGATCTTGTGAGGATGGCCTCTCTAGCAGCTCTAATGATTATGTCCCTCATTTGAAGGAGCTAGGGAGGCATCCAAGGACCACATGAAATTTCATGGAGGAGGTGAGGAAGAACAAATGTTGGTGAATATTTTTCAATGAAAATTTCCTTAAAAAATGATCGATGAGATTCTTTATATGTACCTAGTAATAAATGGAAAAATATATCCATTGATTTAACAAAATATTTACTAAGAATTTCCCATTCAAATGATCAAATAATGATATTATTGGATGGTGTAACTAAAACAGAAAAATTTATTCAAATCCAAATAATTGAAAAGGCATACAAACCTGTAATGATCATTAAGATAAAAGTCTTCTCAAATAAGGAATATCTAAGAATATTGTCTACAGTAAAGATTTAAGTTCGCATGGAACCTCCAAATAACTATATTCCAATATAACAACTGAATTAAACTCGTGGTGGATACCACAAAAATATATAGATAGATAGGAAAAGGTAATCATTACAGATATGAAAGGAAATAAAAAACCTTCCCATGTCAACCCTACACACTCCGTTTCTTATGGAATTCCAAGTTTCTCCTAAAAACCAAAGTTATTTTGACACAACTATATTCAAGGAGTCAAAAAAATTCCATTTCAAAGATTCCTCTCTTGATTTGTCCCTTTTTAGCCTTTCTCTTTTTTTTTTTTCTTCTTTTGAGACAACTGTGAATATCTCTTACCTAGCAATCAAGAACTTATTTCAAGTATGCTCAATAGATCATCTTGTAATAAAAATAAGATCATTTATTTCCTTCTATATAACCCATGGTAGGAGAGATTTACTAATTTCCCATCTTAAGGGAAAGGGGGAGTCCTCTCCCACTCAACCAACCCCAACCCTTACGGAGGGAAGAGAATGGCACCACTAACCAGGGAAAGGCTAGCTCAACCAACCCAACAAGAGAGGGTTCCTTTGCTCAATTATCCTATCTTCATTTGAAGTAGCTTAGTATCGATATTAATACAATAGTTAATCTACCTGAGAGGCTTTCATTAAGAGGCCCATGAAAGCCTCATTTCAAGAGATTGTTGTGTGTAAGAATGTTATTGCACAAACAAGCTACAATAAAACCCTTTACTTGGGCAAAGCTTTACCACCCCATATTGTCTGCCAATTAAATTGCGTTTATTTGTAATACCAAGCTTTACAACTCCAAGATTTGACCCTCTCGCATCTAAAATCATCTTCTTCAAGATTTTTTTGACTGCAAAGAACAATTCTGTAAAAAATCTAGGAAGGGATTGAGGGAGAAAATATTACATAGAATCAAGGTGTATGCCTATGAAAAAGAAGTATGCCAATAATTGTTATTATCAATGTGCCAAAAGAAAATGGGTTGAGCGATTTATAGTATATTTATTGATTTAGATAGAAAAAAAAATAAGAAACACTTTTTAGCACGCACAAAGTGGATAGTACTTCCTTCTAAAAGTAGGGAACTTTCTTGATCGATGGAAATGCGAACCAAAATAGTATCTTTAATTAATATTTGCTAGTTCAAGGTGGCACCTTCCTATTAAAATGCCACTTAAAGGGAGCAATCTCTTATCACAATAATGCTCAAATGCTAGGCATCCTTCCTTGAATACACATAGCTTATCTATAGGAGATAATAAGATAGTCTCACATTCTACCTAATGCATGTGGGACAAAAAGAAAAAAAGAATTAAGAGAGAGGAATACTATTACTGAAAAGGATAGAATTCATGGAACATCACCACTAGGTTGGCTAAAAGTGATGGTATTAGACCAACTCAACAATGACCATTGGAGAAGAAACTTTGTGGGAAAGATGGCCTAACCATATACCATGTCTCTAGAGGACTGAAATTTTCTAAATATTAGAACATGATCTTAAGAAAAGAAAAGAAGTGCATCCACTCTAACCCTATAAATAATTATGGGTCGTTAATCATTGTACAGTTGAAGGAGAAATGGTCTTCCATAATCAATGCAATGGTGTTTATCATGCAGTTCAAACTCAACACATCATCTATCCCTAATTTATAGGGAAAAAAATTCAATCATTATCTTTAAGGAGAAAAAATATAGCATTCAATTTTTTTTAAAGGAGAGGCAGTGACAAAATCAGAAAAGTGACTGAAAAGGAACAATAATGATAGATGTCTCTCTCTTACAAGTGATTGAAATTGCTCCTAGAAACAACACATGATTTGTCCTCTCCTGCTGGTTTTATAGAAACCTTTACAAAAGCCACAAGCCAAGATGTTGTAAAATTAGAAGAAGATTGGCATAGAAAGCAAAGTAACATTGCGAAAATTCCACATCAGAAAATACCAAAATGATATCTAAGCTATATTTTTAAAGATATCCAAAATTTAGTTAAAAAGTTCAAACTAAAACTAAAAGAAGTTTCAGGAATCCCTGTGTCAAATGAAATAGACCCTAAATAAGAATAGTTATACCCTAACTTGGTAAAAAAGTAAATCCTTTCATACCTCTAAGGGGATGTCATAGCTATGACTACTTTTACCAGCCAAATAAGGAAGAGGAGGTGGGTCCTGCAATAAAAGTCATATATATGAGTGACAAACAATATATGAAAAATTCCCGAATATATAAGCCTAAGAAAGTACACTTTCAACATCTTGTGTCAGTCATAACTCAAGGCAAAGTTTGTCAATTACTAAAATAATTATAGTGCAGATACCATCTCATTAAAAAAATTGCAAACTTGGCTAATCAACATGGATAGACAAAATTTAAAGTTTGCAATTGCTATCAAAAGTTGCTATTGAGGTTATAATTGGAAATGAATAATAGTATATGCAATATTAATAAGACTGATAAGTAATTGTGACTTTTTTTCAATAAATGATGATTTAGTAATACCAGCTGAAAACTTCTTCCTATGAAATATCAAACATGGCATTTTCTGCTTCTCACTCCACTAGAGACAAGCCATAGGACCATGCTTCATGTTTCTAAAAAGTTATCTTCATAGTTGTAAAACTCGGACTCCATAATTACTTGGCAGGGCCAAAAAAAATTAAAACTTGGGACTTGGCAAAAGCTCAGTAAAAAATTCAACATTTTTTTCAAACATATTAAAATACAGAATTTTTTTAAAATATTCTTCAAAAACACACATTACTGATTTAAATCGTATATAAATCAAAATTAGAGTTTAATAGATATCATAGACCAAAAAAAGAGTTCAACCTCTAAATGAGTTACAATGCCACTTCCACTAGCCATGCCTACGGAGTTGCCTCATCTAAGGATATTTTTGGAAAGTTGTGCGGTAATAACATCTAAGTCATCACACTCAAGAGTTATATCCCAATTCCTCGTCACCCCCTTATTGTAATCAAGTATTTTATGTGACAAGCAATCCCAATAACTAGTGGGGATTTGGGAGTGGAGACCCCAATGAGGTTGAGGGGCAATGCCCCCAATGGGGTCAAGGAGCAGCACCCCTCATGGGGGTTTGGGGGCAACTCCAAATTAAAGCCTTTGAAACCACACAAACCTTTATTGCACACACCATTTTCACAATTTTGTCACTTAGGGCAAAATTAGGTGTTTGGCACCTTTTTTTTTATTAAAATGTTTTAAAAATTACATAAAAATTTTAACATTGGATGAAAAAAACAAAGTTATACTCATTCAGGCCAATATTTGCACAATTGTAATGTGCCAAGTGGGGGCAGAAATGAAGTGAAAAACAATGATTTTTTTTAAAATGCAATTGAGAAAAGTCTTTATAGTGATTTCGACGAGTTTTTAACTAAAAAATCACATTTTTTGCTGGTTACTTGCACGTTTTCCATCGAAAATTTGTTGCAATTTTTTCAGAAAACCATTGGTGAGTAACTCGCTGAGCTAGTTGGCTCATGAGTACTCGCGAGTTTTGCAAGTACCCAACGAGTTTTATGAGTACCCAACAAGCTTTGTAACTATGGTTCTCTACACCTCATTGCAGTCTTGATTGAAGAAGAAGAATAAAATTATAATATTCTCAACTTCATTAAAATTAGATTATTCCTTCTCTCTTCTATAACTAACAAAAAATGTATTTTTTAAGTTGATGGGCATTTTAATGAATCTAGGGGCATATTTTATTAAAAGACACCTCAAAGGGATCTTTTTAATACTTATGTTTTAAATTGAATGTAAGTCCTTGGGGTGCTATACTTTTGTTTTAAAGTTTCTATAGGCCTTCAAAGGCTTCCTTTGCAGCAAGAAGAGGTTTCAATGGTGAGACCCTAGAGTTATTTCTAGGGATCTTCTTCATAATTCCTTTGTGGCTATTTCACTATTAAAATAAAGCCAAAAAATGCTTTATTCTTGGGATATTGTCTTGTCCTATCTATTTTCTTGTACTTTTTATTCAATTTATAATAAAATTTTAAAAGTTTGCAATATTGATAGTCAAAACAAGGCATCAAGCATAAACTTAAATTTCCAATTCGGTTCAACTAACTACAAAATAGGTGCATGAACAGCAGGAAAAACACTATGTTGCAAGGTTCTTTAGAACCCATTCCTCTCCCCCATACCCATATGGGTCCAATTTGGGGTTGGGAAGGCTTGGAGTTCACCCAAGGTCCACCTTGGGCATCTTATGGGTTCTTCACCAAAAGGACCCACAAGGTACCTAGGGTGTCTAGTGTAGACCAAAAGTGAACTTGGGTTGAACCAAGTGAACCCAGGTAGACCCACAGGCCACCCAAAAAAAAATGGAAAAACATGTATCTTTTAATATTTTTTAAATCAAATAACCTGGTTTTACCCTAAAATGAGGGCTCTTCACTTCTTTTGCCTCATTTCAAAGAGAAAGAGAGAAACCACATTTTCACTCCAAGCTGCCATTGCTGATTTTCTAAGGTTGCTGCATTTTTCTTCAAAGGGCTATGTGAGAGTGTTAGTGTTTGGTAGCTTTAGGAGATATTTTCTCCTTAATTAAAGGCAGGTCGACCTACATATTGCAATTATTATTTTATATTTTTTCTTCTAAGGGAGCCGACCTAGATGAAAAGTCACCTAGATTGGTATATATGTAAGGTGGTGATTATTTATTTCCACATCAATTCAATCACTTCATTCTCACCTCCAACAAAAGTTCACCATTCCATTTGCAGCAGATCAAACTTCAAGGGGATGCATATTGATTTGTACTTAGCATCAAGGAGTGATGCTATTATTCATTGTGTTGGCGTTTAAATTTGCACCTCCGGAATGCGGATTTGAAAACGGACAACTATGCACAGATAAACTGCTCTTCAAATTAGGAGGGGAAGCTCCCTCTTACTGATGGTGTTTGAAAGAAAGTAAACTAAAACTAAGTTGCCTATCTTTTTGATCAGCTTAGAGCACAAGGTTTATTAAACACAAACGCCGCAGCTGAGATTTTCTGTTTTAAGACTTCAACTACGACTAACTTAAACTAAAGACGTTTCTGGCTTCTCAAGTAATAGCAGAGCGAGAGAAACTAGAAATTAACAAGGCAAATTTTTTGACAAAAATACTTCAATAATCTCTCTCTCAACAAACACCTACACACTTCACTGTAAGTTGAAATCAAAGATCATAAAAGTAGAACATAGATAACGGAAATCTGAGATTTTGGATCAAGCCAAAAGAGGCTCATGATTTTATTACTCAAATCTCTGGGACAAAGCTCACTTCTAGCATGCCTGGAACAAGAAGTTGCAGCTAAAGAGGCTTGCAATCTTGCTCTTACACAATAGAAAACAGCAATCACACTAACTCCTTGTTGGCTAAAGAGGCTCAACAATTTGCTTATCACAACACAATTGAACAATACTTGAGTAACAAATAGAAGGCACAATAGGCTCATCGTTTTGTTCTCACTAGCACGGTTCCCACAAAGTGAACTGAAACTGAATAACAACTTGCTGCAATACAGGCTCGCAATTTGCTAACATAATAACTGTTAAAGAAACTAATGAGCAAAGGCTCTTATTTATAGAGAAGCAGAGGAGTAGGGAACCCTAAAATCTCCTTGCTTTCACAATCTAGGGCTTGCTCAACAAGCAAGCTTTATTACTAAATCAAGAAAGAAGATAACATCTAAAACTCTTGAAAGCAGAAAAAGCGGGAAACGCCAACTATTACATCTTATCTTCTTTCTCTTCTTCAAAGAATGGATAAGAATCGTTCTAAGAATAGAAAGAAAGCGGGAAAGAAAGCTTCTAGAAGAAAGCTGCTTTAAAGCTCGATCACATCCGCTAGGAAATTAGAAATTGTGTCCCGGTTTGGTGCATCTATGCCTTCAATAGCAAAACACCGCTTTTCAAGAATATCTTCAGCATCTGCAATAGATTTCAGGAAATCTTTGACCTCATTGGCCGCTTTCAAACTTTGCTGACATCATGGACGTGTGACTTGGCAGAATCTTATGTTTCTCTTTCATTCACTTCAGTACAATCTTTTTGCTGTATTTGTCTTTGTGCATATTCCATATCCTTTCACATTCACCCTTTGAGAGAGTAACACTTTTAGGCCATGGGGGAATGGAAAAACACTTCTCGATCATATCAGGCTTTAGATTGCAAATCAATCTGCAATCTGCTGAATGGATCTCCATAGTAGCCGGGTTGTAATGCTTAATGCAAGCGATTACGAACTCAAGACTCTGAACTGATATAGGAATAGACGTTGCTGCGAGAAGTCCAGAATGTCCCAGGTTCCTGATTGAGGTGTTGCCTGCGCTCTCCAAGGCATGTAGATCGAACACCGGCTTGTCATGATGCAAGTCTGTCTCAGCTATTTTGATGTAATTGTGATAGAGAACTGATTGAGTCTTGAAAACGTTGGGAGTGTACTCCATTTCGGAAAACTCAAAGAATGACTGTAAACTCGCCTTGATTCTGACAAGTTCTGAGCAACTTCTATTTTTAGAATGCTGAGTTTTTGTGCTCCAACGGACAAATTTTTGAGAAATTTTTCTGAGATATGGGTTTTGCTCAGAATTTCGATGCAAGACAACCCAGATCGTCCGTTTTTTAAAATTTTGAATTTTGCCTGAAAAAGCAGCAAACCCTAATTTCTTCAATTTTTCCCGAAAAAAGCTGGCACCTGGGTTTTGTTCAGAATAGGATTAGAAATGGACCCAGTTGATTAGATTTGCAAAATCTTGACGGTTGATCAGCGACCAACCCTAAGGTTTTAAATTTTCTTGAAAAAGGCTGTGATGGAGTTTTCTTGAGCGTTGGAAAAGGACCCGGATGGTTAAAACTTGAGATGCCCGAGGTTTCAGCGACATGCAAAATAAAGCACTTGCTGCAACTTGATGAAGTTCTTGAAAATTTCTTGGGAAGATTGGAGACAAAAAGGCCGGATGACTGAAAAATGGAATGCCTTGGCCTTCTTCTTGAAAAACTTGATCTTCTGGATGAAAAAGCTGAAAAAGCAAGGGTTTATGCTTGCTGATTTGAAAAATCTGATGTAAAACCAGCAACTATGGATTCTTGAATCACAAAAATTCTTCAAACTTGCTGTTCCAACTTTCTCCTCTGGATGCTACCTGCAAAAATAATGAAAAATACATGAAAGAATGATGTTAAATAGACTTTAGGGCTTTGGATTAGGTTTTGCTTTCTTTGCTTTTATTTCCAAAACCCTAAAACTCAGCTTCATTGAACTTGGGCCTTCCATCCTTCACTTGGTAATTTTGAAACTTTTTGAAAATCTCAAAAATTTCTCTAAGGCATGAAAATTTGGGCGCCTTTCTTCACCTGGGGCGCCCACTTCCTCCAGTGTTAGTTTATTTTTTGATATTTTCAACATTTCACCATTTTGACATGCTACTTCGCCTCTGATTTCCCGTTGGCAGATTGATCCGACAGGCGAGCTGAAGGTTTCACGGCGGAGCTTGACTGATTCTACGAAAGAAGTTTTGGAGTCACCTCTGGCTAAAAACTTGATCTTGACCTTCAATTTCATGGGAGCCTTTTCCTTTGAGGGGCTCCAAACTTTCACAGTGTTAGCCATTTTTTGATCTTCAATTTCTTTATAAACTCTTCTCTTACAGACAATCTCATCGAGTCTGGAGCTTCAGGCGTCGGATCAACTAAAGACTTGTTGTGACCTTTTCACACATCGCCCCATTCGAGATGGGGACCCCCTTATTTTTGCTCCGTTCCGGTCTTTTGGCTTGGGTTTTCTCTCTCTCTCTCTCTCTCTCTGTGTCTCCTTTCTGGTGTCCGTCTTTCGGGGGGTTGTGTCCGTCATTAAGCTTAAACGCGAAATATTGGCCAAGTCTAAAATTAGGGTTTCATCTTTTCTGGTCAATTCAAGGTCAAGTAAAGTGAGAAAATGGAAAATTGAACTTAATATTGTTGTCAGCAGGTTTCCAGCCAAGTTTCATCAAATTCCAGGGTACTTACTATGTTTAGTAAGTCTGTAATTTAGGGCAATTTGTCAGCTATTTTGAGATTCTGATCATCACACGGCATTCAGAGTACATCGGTTGCTTGCATGCCAAATTTGAGCAAAATTGGACCAACTTACTATTTTTAGCGATTGGAAGCTTAGGCATGAATTCCGAGTCGGATCGCGAGTTTTTCTTTGCATGCGGATATTCATACGGGTTTTCAAGACCTTAACTGACGATATAACATGCAAAGTGAGATGATCGCACTTTTCGATTCAGCCTTAGGGCTATTTTTTGAGGTTTTGCATGTCGAGCTTTTCTTTTGCATGTCAGGTGATTCCTGATGGGTTTTCCGAGAGCTTCGCGATGGTGTAACATGCAAACGAGGATTCTCACTCAGTAAGGAACTTGCTATTTTTAGCAGGTGTGTCCCGGCAGCCGCTTCCCAGCAGTTCAGATTCACGAGCTGATCGCAGTGCCACAGAAACGAGAGCAAACGAAGATCTTTTGATACGCATCGCAGGCGAATTAGGGTTTCCAGCTTGAGCCTAAAAATAGGCATCAAAAGTCAAAATAGCAATCCGATGTAAACCACGCGTCCGGTGTCCCTTGGGGCTATCTGGCGGTGAGGTACAAGAATAAGCGGAGCACTTACTATTTATAGTAAGTCAAAATTGGCGATGCTAAAAATAGTAAATCAGTTGCATGCGTCAGTGTCAGCCAGCAAGTCACGTGGTGAGGATCGCCTCATTCAAATTTCAACTCGATCGGAGCTTGGGAGCTATCAGAAACATGAGCTTACTATTTGTAGTAAGCCACCCTCGGGAACAGGCTATAAATAGCAGGGTGACCAAAAGTTGCAGTGTTGACAGGTTAACAGGGTTATGAAGATGCTACGTTCAAAATTTCAGGCCATTCCGAGCTTCAGAGGCGCGAATTCAGAGAACTTACTATAAATAGCAGGGCACGTAGGCTGGCGAGGATGATGAAAATTTTGTCTAAGTCTGGAGTCTTGTCCGGCAGGCATGGAAAATGCGCCCATCTCAGCTAGAAGCGTAGAAATTTTTGGAAATGTGAGTTCATCCTGCTGAGGGGTCAAAATGCGCCCAGGGTAGGAAAGTCAAAAGAAAGTCAACAAAATTTCATCCGCCTCCACCCTCAAAATGCGCCCAAGGGAAGTTGATGGAAGTTAAAAATTTTCTAAGTATAAAAAATCCGCCACCCTCATTGAAATGCGCCCATCCTTCTCTCACATCAAAATGCGCCCAAGGTAGGAGTCAACAAGAAAGTCAAAGTTTTTCATCCTCCTCAAGGGGAAAAATGCGCCCAAATGCATGCATGTGAGGACAAAAAATAGGAGGTGAAGGGTCACCCAAAGATGTTGGAGATTTCATCCTCCACTAGTATGAAAATGCGCCCAACTTGCAAGTTCGTCCTCCTCACCCTCCTAAATGCGCCCAAATGAGCTCACATGAAGACAAAAAAACGGAAGTTGAAAAGTCACATGAAGGCATTTGCAAGTTCGTCCTCCTCCTACAAGGAAATGCGCCCATGTTTGCATGTAAAAAGTAATTAAGGGTGATGAATAAGGCGAAAATGTTACCAAGACATGGTGAAAGATGGTAAAAGAAAGGCGTCATCCTCCTCCACACTTAGAATGCGCCCAAGGTGAGTTAAGTGTGATATGCGCCAAGGGTGGTGAAGGAAAGGTGGTGGGCGTGATTTTTTTTAAAATTCCCTCTCAAGGTGTGATATGCGCCTAAGGTTATAGGTGTTGGAAATATCTTGCTAGGCGATGTGTTGTTAAAAAATGCTAGGCGTTGGAAAATATTTGAAAGTGTGGAGAATAAAATATCAAGTATGCGCCAATGTTTGAAGGGTGTTAGAAAATATTTGAAGGCGTTGAGAATAAAATGGAGTATGCTAGGCGCTTCAGGAAGGAAATAAAATATTTTCTAAGTGTTGAAAATTTGCCTAGGCGTTGGGCTTTTAAATAAATATTTTCCAAGCGTGGAGTGAAATACAAATGTACAAGGCATGCCGGGAATGAGTAAATTCCTCCAAACGAAGTTGATAAAAAAAAATTCCTCTCCACTGGCAATCAAAATTTTCTAAGGCAAGTTTTCAAAAATGCAAAGAGATGATTTAAATATTTTCTAAGGCAAATTTTATTTTCCTTGGAAAATACGCCTAGAGCTCCAAGTTGATGAAATTTCTCAAGAGCATGGGCAACTTTTCTCAGTGATAAATCCAGAGGCGATGATAATTCAAGTTCTTCAAATTTTTCAAGAAGTCAGAGCAACACAGAGTGATCACAAGCGAAGAACGAATTTAAATGATGGAAATAATATTTTTCTAAGGTTCAAAATTCAAAAAAATTAAATGAACCCGTTCGTTGGGTACCCATGAATTCGAGACATTCTGACAAAAATTTGCTTCTGGGTACTGAACATTTGTGATGATGAATGGATTTCTAGATCTTTCAAGCTTCGCCGACACCGTTTCAGTGAGGAATTTAATCAGTGCTCGAATGGTGAATTTTCCTAAGGGAAAATTTTAAATTTTCTAAGGCAAGTTTGAATAAAATGAGTTTTCAAGATGAATTTTCTTCGAATGATGAATCTGAAGGGAATTGCCTAGATGATTTTGATTAAACTCTTCAAAGATGAATTTTCCAGAGCAGATGATGAAGTTAAAAATTCGAATTCAAGTGACAAAGTTCCGGCTGGTGAGTTAAGAGAAGATGAATTTAAATTCGAATTTTTCAAAAAGTAATCCAAAACGCCAGTCAAAGTCAAGTTTCTAGAAGAATAATATTCCCGACGACTGGAGACAAGTGTCAGAAACACCAGAGAGGGAAAATTCGAAGTGGAGTAGTGGAGTTTAATGGCACTGGCTAAAATTAACTTCTTCTAGAATTCGAATTCTAGCTATAAAATGGAGAAGTTCTTCACTCATTTTCACCCTTGGAGAAAGCGAATTTGCTCTGAGAGTGAGGCATTGTAGTGAACTGTTGCCTGGAGGGTTTAAAATCTGAATGTTGCTAAGTCTGAGTGAGCTTGAAGAAGTTCGAGTTTTGCTGAGGAATTGAGCTTGCTGAAGGGGCGCACTTGGGAGTTGATTAAAGTTGTGCTGAGAGAAGTACGCCTTAGGTTGCTGATTAAGGAAGTTGCTAGCTACTGAAGAGGTACGCCATTAAGGGAGTGTTTGCTGAAGATCATAGTTGCTTGAGAAGGTACGGCTTTGAGGCTGAAATCTGATTTGTTAAGTAGAGTTGAAAGGAATGCCTTGTATTGAGTTGAAGTAGTTGAGAACTCAAAAATACGGAAGTGCTAGTTTGTGAGATTGCTAATTGATGGTTGGAAGTGCAAAGTTAAGAAGTTTGCTATGTGCTGATTGCTGGTTTGAAGTGCAAGGACATAGAAATTAAAATTGCTGATTGCTGATACAAGGTCATTCAATTTGCTGATTGTGAGGTCATCAGAGTTCACTTAGAAATCCGTTCTAAGTGTCAGAATTCGAATATATTCAAGAGAAGAAGCTGAGATGGCTGAAGCGAGGACAACCGGAAAGGACAATGGTGCCTCAAGACAAGCTACGATCAAGAAGCTGAGCAAAACGTTCATGCCGGAGTCAAAGTTCATTTTAGAAATTGGGCAGAGATTGTGAACCACGAACTTGGCCCGTCAGCTGGAAACCCTTAAAACGAGGCTGTTGAGTTAGGAGAATCATCGAGACCGGTCGCCGCTGCTGTCGTCGAAGTGGACTATATCACGAGCTGGCGGTTTCCGCCAACTATTGATGTTGGAGTTGGTGATTATGGAGTCATGGCTATTCACGAGAAAGAACACCCGGTGATCACGTCACCCGAGATGGCCAAGTACTGCCAATCTCCTCCGGCAGCCATTGAGGTAAGCTTTTGGGATCGGTGCACGAAACATGATCTAAGTCAAGGAAGCGGAGGCGGATCTTATGCTGCTTTCGAGAGATGCATGGATACAATTGACACTCACTGGATGAGCACTCCGAAGCCGTCTCGTACGAAGTTGCCGAAACAGATCATAGCAGAGGACTTGAAGCAGGAATATTGTGATCTTATCATGTTGCTGAGCAGGGTTGGTGGATGCCCGCAGTCCTATATTTTTGAGCCTTGGATGTTTTATTACATCAACCTGGTGTTGGAGGGCAAGGATTATGTCAATTGGGCTGAGATGATTAGTGATAATATACATGAGCAGCTCCTGAGCTTGCGGAGGACGAAAATGTTTTACATGAGCTCCTATCTCATTTACATGTTGGCACGGATGACGAGGTACAGAGGAATTTCTTACAAGGAACCCATCGGTTGTGGCTCTCACCAGTTCAAAATTCATGAGGCGTGTACGCAGTTGCACCTTTCGAGCACAACTTATTATAAACGTGTCAACGATTCATTCACCATGTACATCACGAGGCTGCTTCAGGAGAGGTTACAGTGCAGAATCTCTAGAAATGCCCAGGAGCTAATTGAGAGGTATGGGTGCTGGTTTATACAATTTCCAAGATTTTCATATATTAGGCTGCAAGGATTTTCTTCATACCCATATAGGCTGCCTAAGTACCCAACAGACAGAATAATAATGCTAGAGATAGCTAGACAGTTACTGGCCTTTGACAAAATCCAGAAGAAAAAGAAGAAAGGAGGGATAGAGTCTCCAATTGTGATGGGCAACTCGGACGAGGTTTGTCCTTCGATACAGGCATGTAGAGAAGCTGAAAGTGAGCTTCAATTTCATCATTTCTCATATCACACAAGTAGACAACACTATGACCCACACCATAACATCAACTGGGTGTTGTCAGAGGAATTCAAACACAAGGCCACCATTGAGGATTACTGGGCTGATGCAGTTGATGAGATTGAAGTGAGGAAGAGAATGTTCTCTAGGTTGCCAATTACTCTGATCAGGGAGTGTGAGGTAGTTCCAGTTCCGGACCAGGTTAATGAGGACATGGATGTTGTTCATCCAGACTATGCAGCTGTTCGGGATACTCCACTTCCGCCTATTGATTGGTCAGAGCCCGAGGTTGCTGATCTTGATACTCTTTCCATCCCAGTTATGACATTCACCAGTGCATGGGTTGACAGGAAAGTAAATAGATTGAAAAGTAGGTCAATTGCCTTGACTTACAACTTAATGGGAGATCACAGGACGCCCACCACAGGAAGGAAGAAGCAGTCACAGAGGACCCGAGTCGAGAAAAGAGTAGTTCGGCCCGAGAGCCTCCGCGAGTTCTGGTAGCACCCGCAGAACTACGTTCTCCAAGCATACAGGAGGTGTCTTTATTCGCTGATCAGAGGATTGCGGTGAATCAGGTACCGGAGATACAGGATGATATTCAGCCTCCACGGAGGGAGTCAATTGGCGAGAGTGCCAATGTACCTGTTAGGATTGATGTGAGGATCAGCCGGGGATGATGAGGACTATTACTGACCCTCGGTTTCAGCAGGAGTTAGAGGAGGCCATGAATGATGGCGATGATGATGATATAGTGTCGGGTGACACTCAGCCACTCGAGGACAATGAGCCTCGCCAGAATGAGGAAGAAGTGGAACAGGTTAGAGAAGTCGAGGCACAGGAGCAGCAGCCCTTTGATATACTATATGAGGTGCCCTATTGGCTTAGAGACAGAATGCGAAGAAGCCCGAGTGAGGAGATTGATCCAGCAGTTGAGATGGAAGAGTTTTTGAACCGGATCAGTGCTCCTCCACCGAAGAAGAAGGCAAGAAAATTTTCGAAGATCTCCACAGATGAGGATGGCTCTCGTACCCTTCACGTTGCTGTCCCACGAGTCGAGTGTGACGGGAATGAAGCAGCTCCGGAAAACTATGTGGTCACCACTCTTGACTTGGGACGCCCTACTGGTGCACAGATTGTTGAGGAGTGCGATAACTCCTTCCTTGCCCTTAAGGATAGATTGTTCAAGAAAGAAGGAAAATACAAGAAGTTGAAACGAGAACACAAGGCGTTAGTTGGATATGTTCAGCAGTTGTCTCGTTCTCGAGGGCAGGATGTACCAGTGATAGAGCCTCCGGCAGATATTCCTAGAGAGTCGATCAGCGGCTTGGTAGAATTGGGGAGGATGGCACAGGAGAGACAGAGAAATTCATGGAGGACCTATCCTTTGCTTTTCAGCAGGCCTCTTCTATTTTGACACGGATGGATGCGGTGGATCATGCTTGGGGCGATGCTTCCATCTATCAGAGCAAGGTGATCCGGCGTCTTGAGGTGTTGAGGCATGTATTCATCGCTGATTGTTATTGATTGATGGAGGTGTCATTGAGGCGAATAGCCAGATATGATTTCTCGGTGGTATTCTTGGCTATCAGTAGCTTCTTCGATAAACCGCAGGCCGGATTGGCCGGGGAGTACACAGGCTATGGCCAACATTATAGATGGAGTTCAGAACACCTTGAGGCCATATTTGCTAGGCGGCTGAATCCAGATGAAATAAGTTTTGATAATTTGAGGGGTTTGCTGGTTCCCTTCTTCGCAGATGTTAAGACCTTTGTACAGGACGACTTTGAGAATACTGCTATGACTTTGAAAATATCTCATTCCACTTTGATCCAGAACACGCAGGACTCATTAAGCTTGGAGAAAATCTTGTACAAGACGAGCACGCCGTCATGTTGAGTTTCAGTTGGATTGTGTTCGGCCTATTTCAGTTCATGAGGTTGAGGCCGTACTTGCAGATTTGTTGAGTTGGCAGTCAGAGAGAAGGCTAATGGGAACACACTACTGGACGAAGATCTTCTAGAAGACTGAGTATGGAGCATTTATTGCATTTGCTATTTTGGGAGTGAGTGGGAATCTTTGATTCATTTAATGTACCACTATTCTGCAGTTTTTAGGGTTAGGGCTGAGGTGGCACGATTCTGGCCACTCTATTGATTGTAACCCTAGCCGTCCTTTGGGACTTGGCTAGCTATAAAAGGGGGAGTCCCCCTCATTTGTAATTCATTAGAAAATTAGAGTCAGAACAGAGTAGACATTGAGAGAGCATTAGCTTTAGAGCTAGATAGTGTAACATTGTAGAGCATTTTTGCATCATTTGGAGAAGAGAGAAAGTTTTCCCTTTGAGAACTTTTGAAGAGATTGTTGTGTAACACATTTTATGATAATAGATCTTTTCATTGATGATGAAATTCGTCTTGTCATGAAATGCTAGCAAGGTTTCTTCTTCCTTTCGTATCCAAGTAGCTTAATTCATGCAAGTAGCTTACTTTGGTGTGTGTTGTTTTATTGAGATAGCTTCGCTTTATTCCATACCACTAGTGGCTTGTTGATGATAAGTCTGCCTTGTGTGGTCAACTGGACATTATCTTGTGTCTAACTTCGGTTGTGGTTTACATACTTATATGCGTTGTTCTGATGGTGTACGTATGTTAATCTATAACTTGAACACCTTTCGCTATCCCCTTTGAAGATTGCACCGATTTTACTGAGGCTGTCCGACGGAGGCTAGGTGAAATCTGGTTGAAGTCTATCAAAATGAAGCTCCACATATCCTGCATTTAGAATATAATATAAATTTCTTAGGCCCTTTCCCCTTTACTTTCCGTATATTTCTTATTAGTCTTAGGAAAAGATGCACATTGCCAAATCATACACGTAAGAATTCCCCTTCAATATCATACATTAACTGCTGACTGCAAGAAATCTGGACAATTGTGTAAGTCCCCTCGTACGAACACAGCAATACACATCAACCAAACTGGGTCTATTCGCACTTAAGGAACCTTGGAGTTGAACATGCGAACTTTCTCGCAATCTTAGCGCATGGAATACTTTGATCAAGAGAGGACGGAGTAGCCCCAAACTATTTTGTTCTGCCTGTTTGGTATGGTCACAAAAACCGCATCAACAGGGAAAACTGGCGCTAGAAGGAGGGCCTTCAAGGATTCTTCGCAGTGAAGCAGTCATTTTCAAATAAGAAGGGATTTCATTCAAAAAGAAATTCATTGGAGAAAGAAATTATCATGAGTAAAGATGGTGCTACCGCATAGAGAAATATTCCCAGTGCTGCAGCCTAACTTGGGATTCAACGACGACCAAGAAGACATTCTTTCAGGATTGAACAATCTTGCTTGGAGAACAAAGGAGAGCTACGCCCAGTACATGAGAACTTGCTTCGTGTTGGAGGAAGAAGAAGAAAAGGCTATTGAAATCCAAGTCGCAATTGAAAGGAATTTGCTCGATCAAAGACTACCACTCGCTCCTCTTCCCCGCCGACAGTAATCAGCTACATCCTGGATCGAATCAGTTCGTTCTCACCCGATAAGTTGAAAAGAATTCTGAGGTCCACGCCAAGCTCATCTAAAGACTTTGTGGAGTTAGAATTGCCTACGCGAGCAAGGAAGAAGAAAGAGAGCCGTTCAAGCGAAGAAGTGTTTTCAAACGAAGAAGCTCAGTCTAGTGAAGAAAGCGGAGAGGAGATTACAAGTTTGTTCCGAACTCCACCAAGTATCTCAAGGTTTGCCCAACCTAAAGCCGTTCAAGTTACTGCACCAGTGTTTGTTCAGCAACAACCACCAGCTCAAGTGACCGCAACTCCAGTAATCGTATATCAGAGGAGGTATCCAAATCAAGCAATGGCTCAACCAGGAGTCCAACCTGCTCCTAACGGTGCTACTTGGCTAGTCACCAATCCATCTCCTCTTGAGTTTGCCGATTATCACGATATGCCAAAGAATCCGGAGCACTTCTGCACCAAGTATCAAGTCCATGATCCAAACCGTTCTGCAGAGGATCACATTAAGATG
The DNA here is from genome assembly GCA_007258455.2 of Sequoia sempervirens. NCBI lineage: Eukaryota > Viridiplantae > Streptophyta > Pinopsida > Cupressales > Cupressaceae > Sequoia > Sequoia sempervirens. The sequence continues at coordinate 31,231 of VDFB02303483.1, forward strand.
TTTGAAGATCATTTGCGAAACAGACAAATTGCCTACGCAGATGTGGCTTGCAGATTTTTCCCGTATTCCTTGGGAGAAGAGGCTCACTTTTGGTTTATACACTTACCAGTTGGATCCATCAGAACATGGGAGCAAATGAAAGCGGCTTTCATTGGGAAGTTTGGTATCCCTATCACCCCAGTTGAGCTTTTCCGTCAGTTCACGGAGGTAAGAAGACAAGATAAAGAGCCTATCCATGCCTTCAATAATAGATTCCAAAAGGCTCTCACAAGGCTACGTCCTCCGTACATGATTCCCGATGCAAGGGAAAATTACTATGCAGCCTTGGACCCATTGACCGCTATGTTTGTGAGACAAGCTCATCCCATACCGGCAGATATGAATCAAGCATATGCTAAGGCGGTTGAAGTAAGTCAGAATATGGGCCAAAACATAACTGGACCTTCTTTGTACACTGGTTTGGTCACCACGAATAATCAAATGCAGACTCTTGCTCCGGCATGGAATCAGCAAATTCCATCATTGAATCCAGTTCCGCAACCAGCGTATCATGTTACGCCACCATCAGATCAATTGGTTCTCCATCCTGGGATACCCTTATCCTAGACTCCAGCTACGCAGCCTGTCTATCTCCAGAACACGGTACCTGCAACAAGGACACAAGAGGAGAAAGACGAAATGAAAGAATTAGTAGAGCAAATGAAAAGGCTGTCATCTGAGGTAACTCACCTCAGAAATCAAAATAACCAAATGCAATCAATGATAAAGAATTATCAGGCACATCCAGGTGCCAATCGAGGATATCACAATAATCCTCAACAGCATCAAGATGCCCATCAAGGACATGGACACGACAACAGCCATGGGTATCGAAATAATAATCAAGGGGTATCAAAAGAGGTCCTGGAATACCGGACCTAACAATGGAGGAGTTCCGTCACCGCTAGATAACCCGCCACCTCCAGAAAATCGTCCCACGGACAGAGTATTTCTTGGCAGAAGCTGCTATGTCAGGATGGTGTCGGCTTCATAACACAAGTCAACACTCAGAATTACAATGCCATGAGTTTCAAGTAGCAGCTGATATCTTTAAAGGAGAAGTGAAAAGCACGGAAGGTACTGAAAATCCTCCGACTACTGGATATGAGATTGTACCAGTGCAAAGATATGACCAGGCACTAATCATAGAAAGTGTCAATCTTGTGTCCGAATACCAGAACTACGCGCCACCAGAGGTTAATTACAGATTTCCACCAGCTTCGGCTAACGGTCCCGTGGAGGCGCCAGACACTCCAGTTTATGAGGAAGCTCAAGTCTATTCAGAGGCTCAGACATATTCAGAAGTTCAAGGTACTTATTCAGAAGAGCCATATGACCAGGGTAACTACATTTTCCCACCTCTCGATAATAGCGTATTGGTAGAAGGGAGTAGAGAGGTGCAAGCATTCCAAACTTCCGGAGGAGCAGCACCTAAGGTGTACCAGAGGACTTATCACCAGAAAGAGCCTTTGACGTCCTCTATTCCTCCGAATAACTTTGCAACCCCGCCAAATCCAAATGCAAGTAACAATCCGAATTTGCCTCGGGATTCCCCGGAGTATAGACAGCAGAACGTGATGCAGAATAGAAATGGACAACAAACTGTCCAGCAACAGCCAATCCACGTGATGCAGCGTCCTCAAAAGGACAATCTTCCAAGAGATGATATGAAAAGATTAAGTTCCTATGTGCTAGAAGAAGTGAAGAAGATAAAGGTTAGTCTTCCCTTGTATGAGTTGATGAAAATCTCTGAAGTTAGAGACACAATTTTGGGAAGTCTATATGAGACACCAGTTGCAAAGAGTACACCTCAAGAAGCACCTAGTTCATCAAGGAATCCTCCAGTAAATGTACAATCCCGTCCTGTGCAGAATGCAAACATGGTAGAAGAAGTGTCTTACGCGCCGTTCAACGCTTGGGAAGCTCCACAACAGTCCCAAGGTTTTGTGGGGATGGTACAAGGTTCTTCAAGTGAACCTGAGAAGCCAAAGGCTGAAGATAAAAGAAGGGTTAAATTCAATTTACCCACAGAGCAAAAGCAAGAACAGACACAGAGGGTTGCCCAGGGCAATCAAATTTCATTGGATAAGGGAAATGAAAAGAATGAAAGAAAAAGCATTGTACCCGAAGAAAGGAAGAAGCCAGTTGTCTTCTACCAGGGGAAGGATGAGCCCGCCCCGTTCTTGGTGTCAGTTAGAATCTTTGGAAAGTTATTGCACAATTGTTTGATTGATTCCGGTGCTTCTAGCAACGTCATGCCATTGAAGGTGTGTCAAAGGTTGGGCATAGTCCCGTTGCATACCACCAAGAAAGTGACTCAACTAGACAAAACTGAAGTACCAGTGGTCGGGGAGTTAAATAATATTCATATGCAGTTGTCAGCTGATCCCCGAATCCAGAGCTGTATTGACATATCAGTGGTCGACATACCGGATGGGTATGGCATGTTGCTAAGCCGAGACTGGGCAAGAAAATTGAATGGGTACATTGCAACGGACTTCTCCCACATGTGGCTTCCATGGAAGGGAGTCCCAAATCAGATCAAGGTCGAGAGTACACCGAGATTGAAGCTGATGATCACGGAATATGGAGAAGATAATGAGATCATGTTCGTACAAACTGATTTAGGCTCGTATAGGCCTGTCAAGCAAGAGGTATTGATGTTACAAAGTACAAATGAAGGAAAATGTTGGGAAAATGCCACTTCCACCGAAGTGTTGATTGAAAGTGACTCAAGCGATAGTGAAGGTGGAGGAACATTTGAGAATTTCAGGGACTTTGTCCTAAATAGTGTGAAACAAGAAACAGAGTTAGGGAAGGATGCTTCAATTAAGAATTTGCTACTTCCTAACTGGTGCCGAATACACGAAGCATTTCATTCAGAGATCACTTGTGCCATGTGCAAGGTGGCACTAGAGCAAGTTGCTAGGCTTGTCCCCCATACTTCATTACAGGAAGAACATCAGGAGACGAATGAAGAAAAGGAGATTCTAATAGAACATCAAAAGATGAATGAGGAGAATGGTGTTGTGATAGAAGAAATTGTAAAAGATGATACCCCTCAGTCAAAGATTAAAGAAAAGACTCCAGAGGTCTGCAATCAAGAAGAGACTCGTGTTCAGTCTCCCAATACCCCTACAAAGAATCAAGTGTGGACTTTAAGGTTTGATGGATCAAAGTCGAAGAAAGGAAATGGAGCAGGTTTTGAGTTGGTTAGCCCGACAGGAGAAGCTTATTTGGGTTCCTATAGGCTCCAGTTTTCATGCACCAACAACGTTGCTGAGTATGAATCCTTGATTCACGGATTGCTCCTTGCAATTCAGAAAGGAGCCAAGATTGTATATGCCATTGGAGATTCAGACATAGTGGTCCGACAAGTAAGGAAGCAGTTCGCCTGTCATGACAAGAGATTGAACCGCTACCGGAACAGAGTTTGGGACCTGATAGAGAGCTTTGATGCATTCAACATAAAGCAAGTTTATAGATCCAAGAATACCGTTGCAAACTCTTTGGCACAAGCTGCCAGTTCTTTGGAACCATTAGCAATGGAAGGATTGAAGAAGTTCACAGTAGAGTTGGTTTCGACACCAGCCATTCCCGATAACATAAAGAACTTCCAAGTGTTTGAAGACGACAAGCAAATTCTGGACTTTCTCACAAACTCAGGAGTGTTTGAAGCACAAATTATTGATGAGGAAGATGTTGAGGAAGCAGAATATGACACTGAAGGGATTTTGAATTTGAAGACTAATGTAATCCCAAGAGGGATGGTCGAGTTAGAAAGGCTATTTGACACTGACAGATTAAGCAGAAATCAAAGCACGCAAGGCAATGATTGTGAACCTGTCAATCTAGGAACAAGTGAACAAGTGAAGAACGTTTTTATTGGAAAGGTTTGCACACCTGAAGAAAAAGAAGGCATCTTAAAGGTCATGAAAGAGTTTCCAGAGGTGATAGCCTGGGGATACGAAGACCTCAAAACATATGATACAGCGCTGATTACACATACAATACCTTTAAAACCAGGCAGCAAGCCATTTAGGCAGAGGCAGAGGCCAGTGAATCCTTTACTGGAACCGTTAATTTATCAGGAAGTCAAGAAACTTCTTTCCGCCAGGATTATTTTCCCAGTAAGGCACTCCACGTGGGTCGCCAATCTCGTACCTGTTAGAAAGAAGAATGGAGAGATAAGGTTGTGCGTAGACTTCCGCAATTTGAATAGGGCCTCTGAGAAAGACAACTATCCCTTGCCTTCGCTGGATGAGGTGTTGCAAATAGTGAATGGTTCACAAATGATGTCCTTTTTGGACGGATACTCGGGCTATAACCAAGTGATGGTTGAACATGAGGATAGATTGAAGACTGCGTTCACCACGAAATGGGGAACATTTGCCTACAGGAGAATGCCTTTTGGCTTAATCAATGCAGGAGCCACTTTCCAGAGAGCAATGGACATCGCTTTTCGAGACCTTGTCGGAAAGTGCATTATTATTTACATGGATGACCTAACTGTGTTCTCAAAGAAAAGAGGAGATCACGTTGAGGATTTAAGGAGGATATTTCAGAGATGCAGAAGGTTTGGCGTCTCTCTGAATGCTAAGAAATGTATATTTGGCGTCACCGAAGGTAAATTGTTGGGTCACGTTATTTCAGAGAAGGGTATATCAATTGACCCTGAACGTATTGAAGCTATCTCAAGGATTGGTTTGCCAGGCACTCAGAAAGAGTTAAGGTCATTCTTCGGCAAGATCAATTTTGTCAGAAAGTTTATAACCGGATTTGCTGAGATAGTGAGGCCACTAAATGAGATGCTGAAGAAAGATGCAAAGGTTGAGTGGACCCCACAGACTAAGAAGGCTTTTGATGAGATCAAGCAAGCTATAGTGGACGCTCCAGTGCTGGTCAGTCCGGATTATACAAAGCCTTTTTATTTATATTCGTTTGCCTCAGAGCACACCTGTGCAGCAGTGTTGACCCAAAGAACTGAAGAAAAAGATGAGCACCCAATTGCTTTTATGAGCTCACCCTTGAAAGAAGCAGAATTAAGATATCCAAGCATTGAGAAGCAGGCGTATGCTTTAGTAAAGGCCGTCAAGAAATTCAGACATTACATCTTGAGGAGCAAGATCCACGCGATCGTTCCAGACGCCACGGTGAAGATTTTATTGATGCAGAATGAGTTAGGTGAAAGAAGAGGAAAGTGGGTCGCCACTTTGCAAGAGTATGATATTGAGATACAGCCGATGAAGTTAGTCAGAGGACAGGCTTTGGCCCAAACGATCGCCATGGTTGGCCCAGAATTGGTTCAACAAGCTTATGTATTAGAGGAAGTGTCCCCTGGAGAATGGTACGACGACACAGTATATTACTTGCTGAATCATAGATGTCCCCGCCATTTGAATCCAGTCCAGCGGAGAGCACTGAGAATGAGAAGCCAAAGGTTTATGCTTCAGGGATCAGTTCTCTACAGGAGGAATTATGAAGGGATATATTTGAGATGTGTAGGAAAACAAGAAGCAAAACAGTTGATGGAACACTTCCATGAGAAGTTTGGAACAGGACACGGAGGAAGTCTAGCCACAGCTCATCAAATCTTACGAGCTGGATATTATTGGCCCACACTTTTTAAAGACACATATGAGCATGTGAAGGCTTGTCACGTATGCCAGACAGCAGCTAATAGAGGAAGGCATCCCGCTATGCCTTTGCAGCCGGTGATTGAAGTGAGACCTTTTGCAAAGTGGGGATTAGATTTTATTGGTGTGATCAATCCACCGTCATCAGGACAACACAGATATATCTTGACAGCGACAGACTACTGCACCAAATGGACAGAAGCACAGGCTTTGAAGCAGTGCACGTCAGATGTAGTCATCAGATTCCTTGAAGAAAATATTGTGACAAGATTTGGATGTCCTCATGTCCTGGTCAGCGACAACGGTTCAGCTTTCTCATCGCTGAAGTTTTCCAATTGGGCTTTTGAGTATGGAATTACATTGAGGTTTTCCTCCAATTACTATCCGCAGGGAAATGGACTAGCAGAGTCCACAAACAAGAACTTATTGAATGCCATTAAGAAGTTACTGGACAAGAATCCGAAAGATTGGCACACACAGTTGAGGTTTGCTCTTTGGGCAGACAGGATAAGAACAAAGAGTTCCTTGGGAACGTCTCCATACCATCTGGTCTACGGACAGGATCCAGTTTTTCCAGTCCAGTTAAGGATCCCAACTCTCCAATTCATTCAAGAGTACCTCGAGGGAGAAGATCAGGTTCAGACAAGATTATCCCAGTTGATGCATCTAGAAGAGAAAAGGGATGAAGCTCTTGAGAATCTAACGAAGCACCAGGCTATAGTAAAGAGATGGTTTGATAAACAGGCAAAGATCAAGTCGTTCAGGATTTATGACTTGGTTTTATATTGGGACAAGGCCCACGAGAAGAAGGGTGATCACGATAAGTTTGACAAGTTATGGTTGGGCCCATATCAGATTTCTGAAATCCTTGGGGATAATGCATTCAGATTGCGTACTTTGACAGGGGAGGATGTCCCGTTGCCCGTCAACGGACAATTCCTCAAGCATTATTTCCAGTCCTAGGTTCTCTCCGAGAGCCTACCATGTAAAATAGTTAGATTAGGGTTTGCTTTCCTGTTTGTTTGCTTTTCCTTGCTTTTCGGTTCGTTTTGGTTTTGGTTTTGGTTTGTTGCCCTTTGGGTTTTTGGTTTGGCGTTCCCGTCCCTTGAGTTGTCCGCTCAGGTGGTTTTGGTTTGGAATGGGCAAGGATTTTAGGGTTTTCCCGTTGCGATGGGGTGATGATGTTTTAACTTTCACAACGTGGTTTCTTTCACTGGAATTTGCATAAATTTTTGAAAAGGACTAAGGTTATTTTCCTCTTGTTATCATCCAGTTAGAGATTGAACTCGTCTCGGGAGGTTAACCCGTTATTGTATCTCAACACACGAGTCTAAAGACCTTAAAAATCTTACCTATCTCCACTCTGAGTCGTTTTGGTTTCTTGGGAAAGGTTTTGGCAGGTGAAAATCTTACATCTTGCTTCAGCGCCACTGCAATTCTCAAACCCATTGGAGGCTTCATTGCCTGCCAGCCAATTGAGGAATTGACGGAGAAATCAAATGATGGAAAAGAAAATATGCTTAAAAGAAAAAATCTGAAAGAGAAAAGAAAAATGAGAAAATGAAAAAGAAAGAAATATTACAAGATATTGGTTTTGGGAACATACAAGTAACTCCACCGGGGCTATAGACGCCCGACCGGCAGTGGAGCAATATTCGTGAGAATTGTAGCGATAACCTCGTCGGGGCTATGGACGCCTGACTGGCAGCGAGGCAATGTCCAGGATGCTTTTGAAGTTAAGATATTTATATAACCCGCTACGACCGATTCCGGAAGTCGACATGGTTCAGAGATGGAATGCATGCACACACTCACAAGGTTTTAGATGAAAGTGTTTTGATCCAATATCGGATTCTTCTCCCCTTTTGAGTAAGTGTCCTTTCCGTATGATGGTTTGAGGAAGATTAATCTGAGTTCAATTCTTAAAGTGTTTTTCAACACTTTCCCGTGGAGTCGCCAGATGTTGTGACCTTTTCACACATCGCCCCATTCGAGATGGGGACCCCCTTATTTTTGCTCCGTTCCGGTCTTTTGGCTTGGGTTTTCTCTCTCTCTCTCTCTCTCTCTGTCTCCTTTCTGGTGTCCGTCTTTCGGGGGGTTGTGTCCGTCATTAAGCTTAAACGCGAAATATTGGCCAAGTCTAAAATTAGGGTTTCATCTTTTCTGGTCAATTCAAGGTCAAGTAAAGTGAGAAAATGGAAAATTGAACTTAATATTGTTGTCAGCAGGCATCCAGCAGGTTTCCAGCCAAGTTTCATCAAATTCCAGGGTACTTACTATGTTTAGTAAGTCTGTAATTTAGGGCAATTTGTCAGCTATTTTGAGATTCTGATCATCACACGGCATTCAGAGTACATCAGATGCTTGCATGCCAAATTTGAGCAAAATTGACAACTTACTATTTTTAGCAGTCCGGCTTCCGGCATGAATTTCAGGGTCCAGATGCAGAGTTTTTCTTTGCATGTCTGGATATTCCTTCTGGGTTTTTCAAGACCTTCAAGGACGACATAACATGCAAAGTGAGATGATCACTTCGTGGATTCAAATTTCCAGGCTATTTTTAGGGTTTGCATGTCGAGCTTTTCTTTTGCATGTCGTGATTCCCGATGGTTTTTCGAGAGCTTCACAGATGGTGTGACATGTAAACAAGGATTCTCACTCAAGAAGGAACTCTATTTTAGCGGTGTATGTCTCCTTCCGCTTCCAAATAGTTCAGATTCACGAAATGATCACAAGGTTGCATAAACGAGAGCAACGAGATCTTTGATATGCGAGCTTAATTAGGGTTTCCACGAAAGCCCAAAAATAGGCATCAAAAGTCAAAATCTTTGAAATCCGTAAACCACCATCTGTCCTTCAGAGCTATCTGCAGGTGAAATCAAACCAACCCTTACTATTTATAGTAAGTCAAATTGGAAACGCGCTAAAATAGTAAATCGGGCTTGCATGCGCCAGTTGTCACCAGCAAGTCACGCGTGGTGAGGATCGGGCCATTCAAATTTCAACTCGACGGAGCTTTGGAGCTACCGAACATAGCTTACTATTTGTAAGCCACCCCGGAACAGCTATAAATAGGGGTTAACAAAGTTGCAGTGTGACGTTAACAGGGTTATGAAGATGCTACGTTCAAAATTTCAGGCCATTCCGAGCTTCAGAGGCGCGAATTCAGAGAACTTACTATAAATAGCAGGGCACGTAGGCTGGCGAGGATGATGAAAATTTTGTCTAAGTCTGGAGTCTTGTCCGGCAGGCATGGAAAATGCGCCCATCTCAGCTAGAAGCGTAGAAATTTTTGGAAATGTGAGTTCATCCTGCTGAGGGGTCAAAATGCGCCCAGGGTAGGAAAGTCAAAAGAAAGTCAACAAAATTTCATCCGCCTCCACCCTCAAAATGCGCCCAAGGGAAGTTGATGGAAGTTAAAAATTTTCTAAGTATAAAAAATCCGCCACCCTCATTGAAATGCGCCCATCCTTCTCTCACATCAAAATGCGCCCAAGGTAGGAGTCAACAAGAAAGTCAAAGTTTTTCATCCTCCTCAAGGGGAAAAATGCGCCCAAATGCATGCATGTGAGGACAAAAAATAGGAGGTGAAGGGTCACCCAAAGATGTTGGAGATTTCATCCTCCACTAGTATGAAAATGCGCCCAACTTGCAAGTTCGTCCTCCTCACCCTCCTAAATGCGCACAAATGAGCTCACATGAAGACAAAAAAACGGAACTTGAAAAGTCACATGAAGGCATTTGCAAGTTCGTCCTCCTCCTACAAGGAAATGCGCCCATGTTTGCATGTAAAAAGTAATTAAGGGTGATGAATAAGGCGAAAATGTTACCAAGACATGGTGAAAGATGGTAAAAGAAAGGCGTCATCCTCCTCCACACTTAGAATGCGCCCAAGGTGAGTTAAGTGTGATATGCGCCAAGGGTGGTGAAGGAAAGGTGGTGGGCGTGATTTTTTTTAAAATTCCCTCTCAAGGTGTGATATGCGCCTAAGGTTATAGGTGTTGGAAATATCTTGCTAGGCGATGTGTTGTTAAAAAATGCTAGGCGTTGGAAAATATTTGAAAGTGTGGAGAATAAAATATCAAGTATGCGCCAATGTTTGAAGGGTGTTAGAAAATATTTGAAGGCGTTGAGAATAAAATGGAGTATGCTAGGCGCTTTAGGAAGGAAATAAAATATTTTCTAAGTGTTGAAAATTTGCCTAGGCGTTGGGCTTTTAAATAAATATTTTCCAAGCGTGGAGTGAAATACAAATGTACAAGGCATGCCGGAATGAGTAAATTCCTCCAAACGAAGTTGATAAAAAAAAATTCCTCTCCACTGGCAATCAAAATTTTCTAAGGCAAGTTTTCAAAAATGCAAAGAGATGATTTAAATATTTTCTAAGGCAAATTTTATTTTCCTTGGAAAATACGCCTAGAGCTCCAAGTTGATGAAATTTCTCAAGAGCATGGGCAACTTTTCTCAGTGATAAATCCAGAGGCGATGATAATTCAAGTTCTTCAAATTTTTCAAGAAGTCAGAGCAACACAGAGTGATCACAAGCGAAGAACGAATTTAAATGATGGAAATAATATTTTTCTAAGGTTCAAAATTCAAAAAAATTAAATGAACCCGTTCGTTGGGTACCCATGAATTCGAGACATTCTGACAAAAATTTGCTTCTGGGTACTGAACATTTGTGATGATGAATGGATTTCCAGATCTTTCAAGCTTCGCCGACACCGTTTCAGTGAGGAATTTAATCAGTGCTCGAATGGTGAATTTTCCTAAGGGAAAATTTTAAATTTTCTAAGGCAAGTTTGAATAAAATGAGTTTTCAAGATGAATTTTCTTCGAATGATGAATCTGAAGGGAATTGCCTAGATGATTTTGATTAAACTCTTCAAAGATGAATTTTCCAGAGCAGATGATGAAGTTAAAAATTCGAATTCAAGTGACAAAGTTCCGGCTGGTGAGTTAAGAGAAGATGAATTTAAATTCAAATTTTTCAAAAAGTAATCCAAAACGCCAGTCAAAGTCAAGTTTCTCGAAGAATAATATTCCCGACGACTGGAGACAAGTGTCAGAAACACCAGAGAGGGAAAATTCGAAGTGGAGTAGTGGAGTTTAATGGCACTGGCTAAAATTAACTTCTTCTAGAATTCGAATTCTAGCTATAAAATGGAGAAGTTCTTCACTCATTTTCACCACTGGAGAAAGCGAATTTGCTCTGAGAGTGAGGCATTGCAGTGAACTGTTGCTTGGAGGGTTTAAAATCTGAATGTTGCTAAGTCTGAGTGAGCTTGAAGAAGTTCGAGTTTTGCTGAGGAATTGAGCTTGCTGAAGGGGCGCACTTGGGAGTTGATTAAAATTGTGCTGAGAGAAGTACGCCTTAGGTTGCTGATTAAGGAAGTTGCTAGCTGCTGAAGAGGTACGCCATTAAGGGAGTGTTTGCTGAAGATCATAGTTGCTTGAGAAGGTACGGCTTTGAGGCTGAAATCTGATTTGTTAAGTAGAGTTGAAAGGAACGCCTTGTATTGAGTTGAAGTAGTTGAGAACTCAAAAATACGAAAGTGCTAGTTTGTGAGATTCCTAATTGATGGTTGGAAGTGCAAAGTTAAGAAGTTTGCTATGTGCTGATTGCTGGTTTGAAGTGCAAGGACATAGAAATTAAAATTGCTGATTGCTGATACAAGGTCATTCAATTTGCTGATTGTGAGGTCATCAGAGTTCACTTAGAAATCCGTTCTAAGTGTCAGAATTCGAATATATTCAAGAGAAGAAGCTGAGATGGCTGAAGCGAGGACAACCGGAAAGGACAATGGTGCCTCAAGACAAGCTACGATCAAGAAGCTGAGCAAAACATTCATGCCGGAGTCAAAGTTCATTTCGAAATTGGGCAAGTTGACAGACACGAACTTGGGCGCCGTCAACCTGGAAACCCTTAAGAACAGGCTGTTCGGGATTGGAAGTCATCGGGCTTCGGTCACTTCGCACAACATCGTCCGAAGTGGACTATATGCAGCTGCTGGTTTTCCGCCAGCTATTCAGTGTTTGGAGTTGATTATGGAGTGCGCCAACTGTTACGAGAAAGAACACCGGTCGATCACGTCACCAGATGGCCAAGTACTTGCCAATCTCACTCCGGCAGCCATTGGTGAAGCTTTTGGGATCCCGGTGCACAGAAACATGATCTACAAGTCGAGGAAGCGGCCGGGCGAATCTTGTCGCCAGCAGGCGATGCATGGATCCTGAGGTAACGCACTCCTTTGGATGAGCACTCCGGAAGCCGTCTCGTACGAAGTTGCCGAAACAGATCATAGCAGAGGACTTGAAGCGGGAATATTGTGATCTTATCATGTTGATGAGCAGGGTTGGTGGATGCCCACAGTCCTATATTTTTGAGCCTTGGATGTTTTATTACATCAACCTGGTGTTAGAAGGAAAGGATTATGTCAATTGGGCTGAGATGATTAGTGATAATATACATGAGCAGCTCCTGAGTTTGCGGAGGACTAAAACGTTTTACATGAGCTCCTATCTCATTTACATGTTGGCACGGATGACGAGGTACAGAGGAATTTCTTACAAGGAACCCATCAGTTGTGGCTCTCATCAATTCAAAATCCATGAGGCGTGTACACAGTTGCACCTGTCGAGCACAACCTACTACAAACGTGTCAACGATTCATTCACCATGTACATCACGAGGATGCTTCAGGAGCGGTTACATCACAGAATCTCTAGAGATGCCCAGGAGCTAATTGAGAGGTATGGGTGCTGGTTTATACAATTTCCAAGATTTTCATACATTAGGCTGCAAGGATTTTCTTCATACCCATATAGGCTGCCTAAGTACCCAACAGACAGAATAATAATACTAGAGATAGCTAGACAGTTACTGGCCTTTGACAAAATCCAGAAGAAAAAGAAGAAAGGAGGGATAGAGTCTCCAATTGTGATGGGCAACTCGGACGAGGTTTGTCCTTCGATACAGGCATGTAGAGAAGCTGAAAGTGAGCTTCAATTTCATCATTTCTCATATCACACAAGTAGACAACACTATGACCCACACCATAATATCAACTGGGTGTTGTCAGAGGAATTCAAACACAAGGCCACCATTGAGGATTACTAGGCTGATGCAGTTGATGAGATTGAAGTGAGGAAGAGAATGTTCTCTAGGTTGCCAATTACTCTGATCAGGGAGTGTGAGGTAGTTCCAGTTCCGGACCAGGTCAATGAAGACATGGATGTTGTTCATCCAGACTATGCAGCTGTTCGGGATACTCCACTTCCGCCTATAGATTGGTTAGAGCCCGAGGTTGCTGATCTTGATACTCTTTCCATCCCAGTTATGACATTCACCAGGGCATGGGTTGACAGGAAAGTAAATAGATTGAAAAGTAGGTCAATTGCCTTGACCTACAATTTGATGGGAGATCACAGGACGCCCACCACAGGAAGGAAGAAACAGATCACAAGAGGACCAGAGTCCAGAAAAAGTGGTTCAGCGGAGCCTCCCACGGAGATTCGGTGCTTGCTTGGAACCGTTCTCATATCTGAAGGTGTCTTTATTTCTTGTCCGAGTTGCAATGAATCAGTGCGGAGTCTGAGTGATATTCGGCCTCCACGGAGAGTCGATTGGCCAGAGTGCCAATGTACCTGTTAGGGTTGATCAGCAGGATCAGCAGGATGATGAGGGGACTATTACTGACCCTCAATTTCAGCAGGAGATAGAGGCGGCCATGAACGATGGCGATGATGATATAGTGTCAGGTGACACTCGGCCACTTGAGGACGATGAGCCTCGCCAGAATGAGGAAGAAGTGGAACAGGTTAGAGAAGTCGAGGCACAGGAGCAGCAGCCCTTCGATATACTATATGAGGTGCCCGATTGGCTAAAGGATAGAATGAGAAGAAGCCCGAGTGAGGAGATTGATCCAGCAGTTGAGATGGAAGAGTTCTTGAACCGGATCAGTGCTCCTCCACCGAAGAAGAAGGCAAGAAAATTTTCGAAGATCTCCACGGATGAGGATGGCTCTCGCACCCTTCACGTTGCTGTCCCACGAGTCGAGTGTGACCGGAATGAAGCAGCTCCTGAAAACTATGTGGTCACCACTCTTGACTTGGGACGCCCTACTGGTGCACAGATTGTTGAGGAGTGTGATAACTCCTTCCTTGCCCTTAAGGATAGATTGTTCAAAAAAGAAGGAAAATACAAGAAGTTGAAATGAGAACACAAGGCATTAATTGGATATGTTCAGCAGTTGTCTCGTTCTCAAGGGCAGGATGTACCAGTGATAGAGCCTCCAGCGGATATTCCTAGAAGAAATTAGATCAAGCCCGGCTTAGTAGAGTTAGAGGGAGAATGGCACGGGGAACAAATGGAGTCCCGCAGATTTAAAACAGGGCAGGAGAAATTACTTCTGGAGGACTATGTGCTTTATTGGGGCCTCTTCTATTTTGGCACGGATGGATGCGGTGGATCATGCTTGGGGCGATGCTTCCATCTATCAGAGTAAGGCGATCCAGCGTCTTGAGGCGTTGAGGCATGTGCCATTGCAGTTGCTGATTGATGGAGGTGTCATTCAAGCGAATGACCGATATGATTTCTCTAGGTGGTATTGGCGAAACATCCACCGGTAGCTTCTTCCGATCTCTTGACCTATGAGCGGATTAAACCCGAAATTACACAGGCTATAGCCCGGCATTGCGGTGGAGTTGAGAACACTGTAAATTGCATATTTGCGGTGTTTGAATCGAGATGAATAAGTTTGGTGAGGGTTTCTTTGGTTCCCTTCTTAGCGAGATGTTAAGACCTTTGTCTGGGGAGATGACTTTAGAAAATACTGCTACATTCTCCACTGATCCAAGGCTCATAGCGGGGCTGTTATTTGCCCAGAAAAATCTTAGCACGAAGCCAGAGCACTTTCGATCCGGTGTTGGGAGTTGAGTTGGATTGTGTTCCGCCTATTTCAGTTCATGAGAGTTGAGGCCATTACTTAGCAGATTTGTTGAGTTGGCTGATCGAGAGAAGGCCCGTAGAACCACCTCTTTAGACGAAGATCTTCTAGAAAGGCCCGAGTATGGAGCATTTATTGCATTGCTATTTTGGGGGTAATTAGGAATCTTTGATTCGTTTTAATGTACCCTCCTATTAAAAGCTGGGATTTTAGGGTTAGAATTGTACGATTCTGGCCACTCTATTGATTGTAACCCTAGCCGTCCTTTGGGACTTGGCTAGCTATAAAAGGGGGAGTCCCCCTCATTTGTAATTCATTAGAAAATTAGGAGTCAGAATCAGAGTAGACATTGAGAGAGCATTAGTTTTAGAGCTAGATAGTGTAACATTGTAGAGCATTTTTGCATCATTTGGAGAAGAGAGAAAGTTTTCCCTTTGAGAACTTTTGAAGAGATTGTTGTGTAACACATTTTATGATAATAGATCTTTTCATTGATGATGAAATTCATCTTGTCATGAAATGCTAGCAAGGTTTCTTCTTCCTTTCGTATCCAAGTAGCTTAATTCATGCAAGTAGCTTACTTTGGTGTGTGTTGTTTTATTGAGATAGCTTCGCTTTATTCCATACCACTAGCGGCTTGTTGATGATAAGTCTGCCTTGTGTGGTCAACTGGACATTATCTTGTGTCTAACTTCGGTCGTGGTTTACATACTTATATGCGTTGTTCTGATGGTGTACGTATGTTAAACTATAACTTGAACACCTTTCGCTATCCCCTTTGAAGATTGCACCGATTTTACTGAGGCTGTCCGACGGAGGCTAGGTGAAATCTGGTTGAAGTCTATCAAAATGAAGCTCCACATCCCCTGCATTTAGAATAGAATATAAATTTCTTAGGCCCTTTCCCCTTTACTTTCCGTATATTTCTTATTAGTCTTAGGAAAAGATGCACATTGCCAAATCATACACGTAAGAATTCCCCTTCAATATCATACATTAACTGCTGACTGCAAGAAATCTGGACAATTGTGTAAGTCCCCTCGTACGAACACAGCAATACACATCAACCAAACTGGGTCTATTCGCACTAGAGGAACCTTGGAGTTGAACATGCGAACTTTCTCGCAATCTTAGCGCATGGAATACTTTGATCAAGAGAGGACGGAGTAGCCCCAAACTATTTTGTTCTTCGGCTGTTTGGTATGGTCACAAAAACCGCATCAACAAGACTATGCTCATCGCAAAGCTGACAAAATATGAAGAGGGATCTTCTGGAACGATCTTCGCCAAAAAGTGGGTTTTAACCCCTCAAAAGTTTGGGCGCCCATCTTGGCTGGGGGCGCCCATGTTTACCAGAGTTAGATTATTTTTTAACCTTTTTCACCTTGCTTCTGAACTTTGAAATTTGGCTCTCGCCAGACTCCCTGTTCTGTGCTTGGTATCCGTGACTATGACCTGCCTCAATCAGCGTGCTAGATATCTCATTGGAAAGGCTGGATTGATTCTTGAAAGAAGATCATGTTAGAGACTGTACCGCAAATTCCTACTATTGCAGGGCCCACGAAAACTTAGAGCCTTTTTTCTCTCCTAAATTAAGGTCCACAGAGACTTAATCCAAATTCTATCGATTTTCTTGAGGTTTAGAAACCCCTTCGATACGTACCTTTGACCCGATCACGGATTTGCGAAAGAGCCCGGTCGGATGATCTGTCGAGGCGAGGCATGTCAAAAGTTAGGTAGATGCTTTGAAGAAGGCCGGGCACATTTGCAAACCCTAATTCTTGAGGATTAAGGTGCCTTAAAAGGCTGGAAACCCTTCTTCACTAGAAGTTTCAGCGATGTTAGAAAAGGTACCATCATTTTCAACTATTACGTTCTTGAGCTCGTCCACCAACATATGAAAGTTTGAGATATTGAAAGCCGCTGGCGACCCGGTGACCTCCATTGATGACCTCGGGCTCGATGGAAGCCACGGCCGGAGAATAGACCAGGTAGAACCAAAAGCGATCTTTAAGATTAATTTTGACTGATATATGGGCGTATTTTGGAGCCAATCAAAATCGATTCCGGACCTTATCCGAACCAACTTTCTATTTTAGAAGTTTTGCGGTATCCATTCCAAAAGAAACCGGAAAAACCTAGAAAAGCGTTACTAATTTTTAGAAAATTTCTAAAATAGCGATTTCCTAAAATTTAGGGATGAAAAGCCCGAGATCTGGGTTTGGTAGGTTAAGCTGTTCTTAGCAGACCCAGATCGTCAGAAATTGAAAATTTTGTGTTTCGACCCCTCATGCAAGACATGTACACCCAAATTTTGACCTTTTTGACTGATTTAACAAGACTTCTACTCATTTCTTCAAAATATCTAAGTGTAACAAAAATTTTAATTTTGGGGTACAACATTGGCTCTGTTTGGGGACCATGGCGGATACTTACAGCATAGGAGAACCATAGAATCTCTAGAGTTTGAGCTTAGACCAGTGCCTTGTCCATTGGGTATCGGAGTCAGCATCATTTCCTAATCACCTATTTTGCAAGACTTCCCTAAGTCACCTATAACAGGACTTCCTAGAAATCACCTAATAGTTGGACTTCCCTATTAATCACCTAATACAAGACTCCTAATCACCTAAAACACGACAGGACTGTTACGGAAAGGGGAAATACAACATAACAAAAACATCACGGAAAGGGGAAACACATTACGAAAAACAATGAAAAATATTTACAAAGATTGTTTTGAGAACTTACTCCACCCCTGAAGGGACGAAGTGCTTGAGGTATTGCCCGCTGTGTGGTAGAGGGAGGAGACTTCCATCCAAGCACGAGAGAATATAGGTGTTCTCTCTGGCGGGCTCGTGAATCTTGAAAGGTCCCAGCCACAAGGAATCAAATTTGCCGTGCATTCCCTTGGGCTCATGTCTCTTATCCCATAAGAGGACTTGATCTCCAACCTCGAAATCTCGTTGGCGAGCTTTCTTGTCAAAAATTTTCTTCACTCGCTCCTGGTGTTGAGTGATTCTATCTACTACCTCCACCCTTTCTTCTTGGAGCTTTTTCAGGTACAAGATGCACTTCTGAATCGGATCTGTAAATTCTCCATCTTCGACTGCGGCTGCCAACTGCAAGGCGGACAACTCCAATGTGATAGGTATCATTGATGGCTCTCTTCGGAGTAATTCTATCGGCCCAGAGAGCATAATCAGTGGCTTCAACTCAGAAAAATCTGGTACAAACCTCCATATGAAATTTACCTTACCGAAGAAAGAATGTACCCCTGTTCTGCTTGTTGGAAGAGACAAACTTTGGATAGCTTCAACCCGACTTGGGTCAATTCAAGATCCCTCCTTGGAGACGATGTGGCCAAGCAACTTGCCTTCCGTCACCGCGAAGATAGACTTTTTGGGATTCAGCGATATTTTGTGGTATCTGCATCTCTCGAAGACCTTCCCTAGATGTGAAAAATGATCTTCTCGTACCTTCGAGAAAACAGTGAGGTCGTCTAGATAGACAACAATTACTTTATTCTTCAAGTCTCCAAATGCCAAATCCATGGCTCTTTGAAATGTAGCACCGGTGTTGATGAGGCCAAAGGGCATCCTGTCATAAGCAAATGTACCCCATGGGGTTGTGAATGCCGTCTTGAATTGATCTTCCTCAGCTACTGCAATTTGATTATAACCAGAAAAACCGTCCAATAAGGACAACATTTTTGAACCAGTAACCGTTTGCAAGGTGTGCTCCATGATCGGCAAAGGATAATTATCCTTGAGCGATGATTGATTCAAGTTCCTGAAATCGATGCAAATTCTGATTTCTCTGTTCTTCTTGCGTACAGGAACTATATTCGACACCCAGGTGGAATGATGGATCGGAAAGATGATCTTTGCATTCACCATCTTCTGGATTTCCACGTAGATGGTATCTTGAATCCGCGGATTGTAGTGTCTTTGCTTTTTCCTGAAGGGCTTTGCTTCAGGTTGAAGAGGAATTGTATGAGACAACTCTCTTGGTGTAAAAACTTTCAAATCTTCATATGACCAGGCGAAGACGTCTCGGTATTGCTTGAATAAAGAGATGAACCTCTCGCTCTCCTTTGCCGTACAACATGTACCCAGATTAACAAGCCTAGGCTTGTTAATTGTGCCAATATTGACTTGTTGATATTCGGCAGAGGTTCTGTCGCTTGAGTTTCTTTGATCTTGGATATATCGGTCGTGCCTGTCAAAAATATTCTCCAAGGAAACTAGGCCCTTGGGAATTTTATTTCCTTTCAACTGCATTATGCTTGAATCTGGTTCTTCTGGACTTTCTTTGTCTTCAACAAGCTTTGGTGTATCTGGAGCTTCCGTTACCGCTTCTCTATGAGTGAATGAACTGCCCTCAAAGAACAATTCTTTGAAATTATCTCCCATAACCAAAAACTCCTTGATGTGATCATCATCGTTAAAAACTTGCCAATTATCACAGTTGTCAGGTACAGCTAGCCTATAGATTAACTCAATGGCAAATGCATTCTGACGGAAGGCAGAATGTGGCATGAAAAGTGAAGCTGATACCGCGAGGGCATTGGCTCTGCTATTTTCTAGACGTGGGATGTACTTGATATCAAATGCTTCGAACCAATCTATTGCGTTCCACACCCTATTTCTATAGTGTCGAAGACGATCTGCTTTCACTCTGAATTGGTCTCTAACTTGCTTCACAACAAGTTCCGCATCACCTTCAACCTTCAGGTGTTTGATACCCATATCTTTCGCATTTCTGAGACCTAGTAAAAGTGCCTCATATTCCGCCGTGTTGTTTGTACATTCAAATTGCAAGCGGTATGCAAATGGATACAATTGTCCTTCAGGAGAACTTATTACAACTCCCGCTCCTGAACCAGCAGTGGAACAACTACCATCGAACTGCAAAGTCCACAGCTTAGGATCTTCTGCTGATTTCTCTACGATGCACGCGATCTCTTGACTTTCTTCAGGAATCTCTGACAGCATAGCGTAAGTACCAAGACCCGTTTCTTGATAGAGAACTTGAGCTTGAGGATCTTGAGACTTCACGACCGCAAATCGGGATTTGGGCTCTGGTTCTAGCTTGAATGTTCCATTCTTTAATGGAATGTTCAAAAAAGACCAATCCATTTGAATCTCTCCACCGAGGTCCTTGCAAAAGCTTCTGCTTAATAGCATCCCGTAGCTTGCTGGAATGTCAGCTACTAGGATGGTCATCATGATTTTCTTTTCAGGACAAGCCGCCAACCTCACTTGAGCATCCTTTAATTGTCTGACTAATGGCACCGACTTGGACTCCAGTGAGTAACATTTGTCCCTTGTCTTGGTGCACGAAAGTCCTAGAGCGTTCATCACTTGCAAAGGCATGACGTTGTTTGAAGCTCCGGAGTCAATGATACAATTGCTCAATTTGTAACCCCCTATATACAGAGAAATATAGAAGGGTTTAGGCTTGTTTTCCGCCGGAACGGATGATTCGAGCAATGTGGGCTGCTTGGCAGGTCCTTTCTTCACAAATTTGAGAAGTCGGTCCACTTGCTCTGGGTGATCTTGGAGATACTCTAACTAAGAAATCTGCACTTTGTTCTTCATTAAGGAATCTACAATATCAAAATTTGCTGAAGAGGAGTCTTCAACAACTACTTTTATGGTCTCTTGAGAAGACTTAACATTTGAAGTAGAAGCTACTTCTTTTCCTTTTTCTTTGTCTTTTGGTACTTTCAGTCTCTCTTCTTCCTCTTCTTTGTGTGCCCTCAGATGTTGAGCTCTAGTGAACACAGGAGTCCTATGATTCTCAGGATTTACTGCAAGAGAGTATTGACGAATATCTTCTTCTTGATCTTCAAAATCGGGTTCACTTTCAAAGTAGCCCGTTGCGGAGTCGCCATCGAAGTTGTCCGATTGAGGTAAGACAACATTCGAACTTGGAGTTGGTACGAAACTTGGTGCAGGTGCAGCTTCGGCATATCCCATTATCTCGTTCATTTTGACATTTTCGGGGCAAATGGCGCCGGTATGTTCAGTGGAATCATGAAAAGAGCAAAACACAGCATTTTGTGTATTGTCAGCCACTTGCCTTGGTGGAGGTGGCCCTCGTGGCCTATAATTGTTGTAGGGCTGAAAGTTATTTCTCTTCGGCTGGTACAGCTGCTGAGGTTGATAAGGCTGTTGTGGTGCTTGATATGACTGCGGTGCAGGCAAGGCGGGAGGTGGTCCAACTTGAGCAAGAGGTGTCGGCTGGAGTGGCAGTTGCCTCTTGAGAATAGTCACTTCATTTGCAACCCTTTGAAGTAATGGATCGGCAGAACTTTGAACCAAAGGCCTAATAGCATCTTCTTTGATCTTTCTTGAAGTGATCATATTATCTTCAATTTCTATGGCACCTTGCTGTGCTTCTCCCAGTTCTGTCTCGTGTGCCGACCTCAAGATAAAGGCTATCTCTGATGGAAGTGCATTGACAAAACTGCTTAACAGGATCTGTAATGTCCCCATTTTGGCCATACGCTCTTCTTTGACTGATAGCCTATTTCTGGAAATCCGTAGGTTGATCAGAAGTTAAATTAGGGTTTCCTTGCTTGGAGATTTGTGGCATTTCTAGGTATTTACTATTTTTAGTAAATACTAATTTTGGCAGTGGTTCAGTTGTCAGTCTTCATTAAGTCATTTTCAGTTGGAGCAGTTGTTATTATGGCTTGGTCTTCAGAGAGCTTTATTTGGTGAAAAATATTTAATTAAAGGCATTATGTTTTAATTCACTGTTGACACCCCCTTGGCCTAAGGAGATAACTTAAGTTGTTTTTAAAGTGGGGCCATGAAGGGTACGCCTTCATAAAGAGCTTGATTAATTTTATTAAGAACTTTATTCCTTGAGCAAAAGTGGACGCCACTTTTATATTATTTGAATAAAGTGAAATTCTTGGAGGCTTTTGGGATGCCACTTGAGAAGTTGACTGGTCTTTGGGAATTGGAAAGGTCTCTTGTGTCTTTTGAGCTGCTTCTCAGGCAATTGAAGAATTTTGTTGAGCTCTTATTTATTGAAGGTTTCTGCTCCAGCATTTCATCCATGAAAATTAAGCTAAAGTTATGCTGTCGAAATGACAATTGACATATTGCTTCGAGGAAGTCTACCTCCTAGCCTCTCATCCAATTTCGTGTTTGCAATATAACACCTAGTTGGCTACATTGCTGCTTCTCAACTTCAGACTAGCAGATTGAGCATCAAAGATTGAAGAATTTTGGAGATTTTGGTAATTTTGGTTTGCTGTTTCATCAACTGCTGAAAGTGATTTTTATTCATGGCTTATTTTCCAGCTTGAATTTCGTTCTGGGTATTTAACCAATCTGTTTGTTGACCTTGGGCGACTATTCATGCAAGTTTTGAGATTTTAATTTGAAGTGTCTGATTTTTAAATAAAATCGCCCCTCCCAAGAGGGCCGTACCATCTCATGTGCATTGGGAATTGTGCAAGTAAAAAAATAAGTTGGAGTTGCTGCTGTTTGGTGCTTGGTTTTTGGGCGCCTACCTCTTGAGAAACATTTGCAAAAGATTTCAGTCAATTCGGAGGTGAAACGAGTGAGTTATGAATATTTTACTGTTTCCCAGTCTGCTGTTATAATTTCCAGAATTCTGATTTTTATATCAGACTGTTGCAATTTCCAGTTTTTGGCTTATACTTCAGTATTTGAGTGTTATATCATTGTAGAAGCTCATACTTGTATCTAAGGTTCATTCCTTATCAATTGTACTTAGTAATTTGCAGAGTTTTATTTGTAAGGTTGAGATTAAGCATTACTAATCCAACCATTTCTTTCATTTCTGCAATTTACTTTCTGTTTATCATTAAATTACCCCTGGATGGTTTACCGCCAGTGTGGACAATCTATTTGTAACACTCTTATACCCACTTCACAGTGGTGAATCCCCACAGCTCTGTGGATGCCCGCCGCAGCGGATGAATTGTGCTTAATTGTAATTCTTCCCCCCACTGTTTGGTGGTAGTGAGGAAATGTTTTCTATGGCTGGTTATCCGCCTAACAGTTTATAATTTCAATTTTCTAGACTCCGTCATATGTTAGCACCTCGCCCTCAGTGGGATCTTGAGTGCACATTCTTGACGTTGAGTAGTTCTTCAATTCAAGTTCAGTTTCTTCCATTCAAGTTCAGTTTCAGTTTGAGGCTAACGCTAATCCAATCATCTATTGCTGGTTATTTTGTGTTACTTCTTCAAAAAAATTGGTTAGCATATTTCAGTGGTATCAGAGCAGAAGACCCTGCCATCCTGTGGCAGTTTGCAGTTGTGTATCAGATGAGTGACAGAGATCTTCGGTACTACACCGATAGTCAGAGCAGATTTTAGTTCAGCTCCTAGTGTTATCCAAAAGTTGGCAGTTAGGCATGGCTAATGAAGAAGAGATGAAGTTGGCAGAGACTCTCTTTATGGTTGGAAAGAGACTTGGTAAAGAATTTCAGTCAAAAGAAGATGAACAAAACATTCTTCATTTGTTAGAACAATGTTTGAGACAAGTGAAGCAATCACCTTCAGAGAAAATGGAGTTGGCACTAGCTCCTACAGTGAATTTTTTGAATCAGCCCTATTGGTTGGGGCATCCTGATGAAGAAACCAAGCTACTGATTTCTTCCTGTTTCATGGAGATAATAAGAATTGTAATTCCCCAATTGCCCTATGATGTCGAAACTATGAAGACCATATTAAATATGATAGTGGAAAGTTTTCAAGACCTTGATGAAATTGATAGCAATCAGTACTCCAGAAGAGCTACTATATTGAAGATCTTTTCTGAACTCAAAACAAGTATTTTGCTGGTTGAATTGGGTATGCAAGATCAAATATATTATTTGATCCATTACCTCTTCATTTCAACTTGGAGTGAACAAGAAGAGGATGTAGTTGCAGCAATGAGAAACATTTTAATTTTAACTATCAATGAGATGGATGACATTCCAAAATCCGTCTTAACTTATCTATTAAACATTCATGAACAAGAAGGAAATAATTCCTCTACTGCTTGTATGTTGATCAGAGATTTGTTCATTCAGTGTGATAGAAAATTGAAGCCACACTTGAGGAAGGTAGAGCAGAAAAATGAGGTAGTCATTAATGCAGAAGTCAGAAATAAAATGTTGTTTCTCAATGATTGTAAGGCTGTTTCTCAAGAAGTACCTATTGATATGCAGTTGTCCGCACATGCTAAGGGTGAGTGCAAGGAGGCAACATCAATTTTGAATACATATGAAGAGTCTATGACAAGTGACCAAGAAGGTTTCTTTGGTATGTATGTGGATGCTAATGATAAAATCAGCAACACATCTATTCATGATGGGTTTGTTGAAGATAAAAATGATAAATTAATCAAAGCAGCCAGCTTTGATGACTCTTATTTCCATTATGATGACGGTGGCGAAGGCGGTATTGAGCTTGATCATCAAACCAAGCTCTTGGAGGAAGTTACTGATGAAGATTTCAGTTTGAATGGAATGAGGAGTGACTCATTCAATGAGTCAACAATCCAAGAGGAGCATGAAGATCTTGTTCCTATTGATCATTATAATCAACCCTTTTGCATTTGGGATCCTGGTGAGATGGCACCAAGGTATGTTAAAGAACTTGAGTGGGATAAATTTCCCTTTGATCCTGATAAAGTTCAAAATTCATTTTGTATTGCAAGCTATGAAGTCATTGGAGAAGACGTTGTCTTTGATGAAGAAGCTTGTTTGGCAAAGCTCCATAAAGATTCCTTTGAGGTAGCCACTAAAGCAGAGTATGTTGCTACCAAGACTTTAAGAGAATCAATCAATAATGATTCATTGTTTGAAAATATTGCTGTTAAGAAGGAAGCTGATTTTGAGAATCAAGTCAAAGAAAATAAATCAGAAAAGTTGATGTTTGATGAGCAAAGCTTCTTTGCTGATTTTGATCATGGGCCTAAAGAGCTGCAAGTTTTGAAGGATAACTTAATGGTTTCAGAAGAGAAAATTGTTAAAGCATTATCAAGGTTTGATAGCACACACAATTTTGTTGAAGAACTCTACTGGAAGTCACAGTTTGAAGAGAGGCAGAATGGAGTTAAAGGAGTCACTCTTTCCAAGTTGCAAACTATCAAAGAAGCATTGGAATCATTAAAGATAGATTATTTGCATTTGCTCTCAGATAGGGATAATGCCATTAAGTTTGCAGAAGAGACCTATGATGCCTACCAAGAGAAGGAGAAAGAGGTTGATCATCTTTACCTTGATCTTTCCTTAGCTCATCACTCTTTATGCAAGGGAGAAAATCAAACTCCTATTGCAGCCACACTTGAAGGACAAGAAGCTGATACAAGGATTATGGAGATCAAGCAAATAATTGAAGGTATTAATGAACTCCATAATGATGAAACCTTGCTTAATTTTAAGGAGATTCATGAAGATGATGGTAATTGGAAGGTAAATCAAGAGTGTGAACTCTTGAGTTGGGAAGAGAACTTGCCTCAAGAAGGGATAGCTTGCAGCCATGAGCTTAAATCAACAAAGTGCATGTTAGCAAATGTTCAGTTGGGTGTAATGGAGGTAGGAGACCAGCTAGTTGATTTCAAACTTCTCAGAGAATGTAGGGACGAGATATATTATGTGATTGATAATCCTCCAAACTTGTTTGTAAGTGAATGCATAAGAGGTTTAGAGAATTCAGTCTCCATATGGGAAGTGTTGATTCATGACAACTTCCCCATCTTTGACACCAAGGTGTTAAAACATGTTTTGGTAAGACATATTGTTTACATGCCTGACAGTTTATCCTTTGGATTGAGTAATGCTCACACTATCTTGTCTTGGGAGAAGGATTTGAAGACGATGTTTGTTTCAGGCTCCCTTGTTTTTGAAGCTTTCTTGGATAGACTTCAATGGTTTACCAAAGAAGTCATTAATTTTCTGGGTGTGCAATTGAAGTTGATTGGTACTCAGAAATTTGTTGTGAAAAATCTTTTGGGGTATGGTAGGAAGGTTCATTGGAGGGATAAGGATCAAACTTTCAAAATTAATGGTGTTTTCTCCTTTCTTATCAGCTACTTGATGATTCCATTTGTTTATCAACAAATGGATTGGAGAGAAATTTTGAGCAAAGAATGGTTCTTGGCTGTAATGGAACTCTTAGAGTGGGTGTTTCCACCCTTGTGTTCGAGCAATTTGGTCAAGATGAATGTGGATTTTCAATATTGCAGCAGTGGTTCCTACTCTTGTTTGCAGATTTCTTTGAACTCTAATGTTGAGTCTTTCATTCTTGATTTGGTGGTAGCTGCTGGTCACTCCATTGCAACAGCAACAAGCGAAGATTCTAGACTTATTACTCATGAAGTTTGGGAGAAAGTTGAACCTAGACAAATTATTTACTTTCTTAACAATCTATCTCTTGAGTTGAGTGATGTTTTGGCCCATCCTAGTCCTTTGAGGGAATGGGAATTGAGGACAACTTTTGTTTTGCGCTCCATTAATGTTGATGTTTTCATGAGTGGGCTACATGGGTTTATCAAAGAAGACTTTAAATTCTTGAGTTTGCATTTTGCCTTGATTAGTACTTGGAGAAGTGTTGAGTACTATTTCAGATGCATTGGAGGACATTTTCAGTTGAGTATCCATGTTTGGAATACTCAATATGGCTTGAAGGAAATTGTTACTAGTAGAAAGAGGAATCTTTGGAGAGATAAGAATTTAATTTTCAGATCCTCTGATGATGTCCCCATCTTCGCCAATCATTTGAAGGTTCTTTTTGCTCATCAACTGGTGAATTGGAGAGCTATTTCGAACAAAGGATGGTTTAATGTTGGTTTGGAGTTTCTTGAGAAGATGTTTTCAGCCTTGGTCATGAGCAATTGTTCTATTATGGACGTTGATTTTCAGTATTGCAGCAACTGTTCAGTTCATTGCATGATGATTTTCCTAAAATCAGATTTTGAGAGGTTTATTTCAGTTTTCATGGGCAGCTGGTCCAGTCATTCTTCCTCTTCTCAATCTTTTTTCAGTAATGGTTTATGGCCTCAAAAGTGGGAAATGATGCTTCATAGTGATTTGGACCAGATTTGGATAGTGTTTAAGTTCCTTTCCAATGATTTATTCTATACAAATTCTTGCACTAGTGTTTGGGGCAGCGAACCCTTGCTTGTTTGGGTTCAACCTTTTGAGACTTTTGAGATTTTAGTGGGAGTTTTCATAAATTTTCTTGCATATATCAGAATTATTCAAAAGAGGCATTATACATCCTTGAGGAGCTTTGATGATGCGGCTGTTATGTACATGCAAAGGGCTGTTTATTCTTTTACAAATAGCTATGATGGAGTTACATTTGTTGTTGTGATTTGGTTTGATGCTTTGAGGAGTGATGTTGATGAGAATATCTTTGAGTTGTTTAGAGTAATCTTCTTTATTCTCAGGATGGCGATTGACATTAACATTGCAGATGTTAATTCCTCAGAGATTATTGGGCATGAGATGCTGCTAGATTTTGATTCCATTCCTTCCATGTTTTTCAGTTTGAATTTTAGGCATGCTATCTCCTTGAGGTTGCAGGGATGGTTTATGCAGTTCTGGTGCAGTGATTTCATTCGTGTGTTCAGAGTAGAGCAGCATCAGCATGATGGAACCTTTCCGAGATGGACTTGGGACCCTGGGATCCTAAATATTTGGTGGGATCAGTTTGGAGTGTTGTGGCATTGCTTGAGGACAAGCAATTTTGGGAAGGGCGGACTGTAATGTCCCCATTTTGGCCATACGCTCTTCTTTGACTGATAGCCTATTTCTGGAAATCCGTAGGTTGATCAGAAGTTAAATTAGGGTTTCCTTGCTTGGAGATTTGTGGCATTTCTAGGTATTTACTATTTTTAGTAAATACTAATTTTGGCAGTGGTTCAGTTGTCAGCCTTCATTAAGTCATTTTCAGTTGGAGCAGTTGTTATTATGGCTTGGTCTTCAGAGAGCTTTATTTGGTGAAAAATATTTAATTAAAGGCATTATGTTTTAATTCACTGTTGACACCCCCTTGGCCTAAGGAGATAACTTAAGTTGTTTTTAAAGTGGGGCCATGAAGGGTACGCCTTCATAAAGAGCTTGATTAATTTTATTAAGAACTTTATTCCTTGAGCAAAAGTGGACGCCACTTTTATATTATTTGAATAAAGTGAAATTCTTGGAGGCTTTTGGGATGCCACTTGAGAAGTTGACTGGTCTTTGGGAATTGGAAAGGTCTCTTGTGTCTTTTGAGCTGCTTCTCAGGCAATTGAAGAGTTTTGTTGAGCTCTTATTTATTGAAGGTTTCTGCTCCAGCATTTCATCCATGAAAATTAAGCTAAAGTTATGCTGTCGAAATGACAATTGACATATTGCTTCGAGGAAGTCTACCTCCTAGCCTCTCATCCAATTTCGTGTTTGCAATATAACACCTAGTTGGCTACATTGCTGCTTCTCAACTTCAGACTAGCAGATTGAGCATCAAAGATTGAAGAATTTTGGAGATTTTGGTAATTTTGGTTTGCTGTTTCATCAACTGCTGAAAGTGATTTTTATTCATGGCTTATTTTCCAGCTTGAATTTCGTTCTGGGTATTTAACCAATCTGTTTGTTGACCTTGGGCGACTATTCATGCAAGTTTTGAGATTTTAATTTGAAGTGTCTGATTTTTAAATAAAATCGCCCCTCCCAAGAGGGCCGTACCATCTCATGTGCATTGGGAATTGTGCAAGTAAAAAAATAAGTTGGAGTTGCTGCTGTTTGGTGCTTGGTTTTTGGGCGCCTACCTCTTGAGAAACATTTGCAAAAGATTTCAGTCAATTCGGAGGTGAAACGAGTGAGTTATGAATATTTTACTGTTTCCCAGTCTGCTGTTATAATTTCCAGAATTCTGATTTTTATATCAGACTGTTGCAATTTCCAGATTTTTGGCTTATACTTCAGTATTTGAGTGTTATATCATTGTAGAAGCTCATACTTGTATCTAAGGTTCATTCCTTATCAATTGTACTTAGTAATTTGCAGAGTTTTATTTGTAAGGTTGAGATTAAGCATTACTAATCCAACCATTTCTTTCATTTCTGCAATTTACTTTCTGTTTATCATTAAATTACCCCTGGATGGTTTACCGCCAGTGTGGACAATCTATTTGTAACACTCTTATACCCACTTCACAGTGGTGAATCCCCACAGCTCTGTGGATGCCCGCCGTAGCGGATGAATTGTGCTTAATTGTAATTCTCCCCCCACTGTTTGGTGGTAGTGAGGAAATGTTTTCTATGGCTGGTTATCCGCCTAACAGTTTATAATTTCAATTTTCTAGACTCCGTCATATGTTAGCACCTCGCCCTCAGTGGGATCTTGAGTGCACATTCTTGACGTTGAGTAGTTCTTCAATTCAAGTTCAATTTCTTCCATTCAAGTTCAGTTTTCAGTTTGAGGCTAACGCTAATCCAATCATCTATTGCTGGTTATTTTGTGTTACTTCTTCAAAAAAATTGGTTAGCATATTTCAGGATCTCAGGCGATGGATTGAGTGTATAAGAGAGACGAGTGACCAGGCGGTTAAACCTTACCACGAACTCCCTCATTGGTTCATTGTCCTCCGAATTTGAGAGCTGAGCGAACAACTGATGGCTATCTTCAGCTGGCTTGAACCTCGCAAGAAACTTTTCAGTCATAGTATTCCAGTTGGTTATGCAACCAGGTTCCAGGTGATTGAACCATTTGGCAGCAGCTCCCACGAGTGTCTCAACAAAGAGATGTACAGCAATATCTTCATAAGCTACATGCAAAACAGCGCAAGCCGTTGAAAAGGTTGAAAGATGATTGTCAGGATGTTGACTTCCATCACCTTGGAACCGTGGAAAGTGCTTTCTTGACCCCTTAGGCAATTCATGATTTGCTCCTAGGGCCAAAGGTCCGATATGATCACCCCAAGGCAGTGGGGGACCTCTTCTCCAATTGCAATTGTTGTTGTCATCGTTGTTGTTGTTATCACCCATCGCTTCGGGTTCTTCTTCTTCGAACACAGGTACGGCATTGAACTCAGGAACTGTGTTGGATTCAGGAACAGTGTTGGATGACTCTCCAACTTCAATAGGATTTGTCTGTGGAAGGAAAGGATCAACTTGGAAGAGCGGATTTGTTCTTGTTCTCCTTGTATAGACTATGTAAGCGAGGATTGTCTAGTCCCATGCGGGTGGTGGCAAGACAGGTCGTCCGGCTGCAATATTGGCTTTCTCTTCCTCTTTGTCTAGAATAACAGCAGCGTTTCTCCACTGAGCAGGGGTCTCCTTCTTCTCAAAGATGAAACTCCTCAGGCTGCTGATGATGTCTACTTGCTCTCCTTCAATTATCTGGAAACTCGGCTGGATAACTGGAGGTGTAAGATCAGGTTGTTGAACTGGAGCAGTAGGACGCCAGATAGTCATACCCGTGACATAAAGCCTAAGCTTTCTTTGTTGTTTAATGCCTCGTGCCCCACGGTGGGCGTCAGAAAACTATTGGCGTTTAAATTTGCACCTCTGGAATGCGGATTTGAAAATGGACAGCTATGCATAGATAAACTGCTCTTCAAATTAGGAGGGGAAGCTCCCTCTTGCTGATGGTGTTTGAAAGAAAGTAAACTAAAACTAAGTTGCCTATCTTTTTGATCAGCTTAGAGCACAAGGTTTATTAAACACAAACGCCGCAGCTGAGATTTTCTGTTTTAAGACTTCAACTACGACTAACTTAAACTAAAGACGTTTCTAGCTTCTCAAGTAATAGCAAAGGGAGAGAAACTAGAAATTAACAAGGCAAATTTTTTGACAAAAATACTTCAATAATCTCTCTCTCAACAAACACCTACACACTTCACTGTAAGTTGAAATCAAAGATCATAAAAGTAGAACATAGATAACGGAAATCTGAGATTTTGGATCAAGGCAAAAGAGGCTCATGATTTTATTACTCAAATCTTTGGGACAAAGCTCACTTCTAGCATGCCTGGAACAAGAAGTTGCAGCTAAAGAGGCTTGCAATCTTGCTCTTACACAATAGAAAACAGCAATCACACTAACTCCTTGTTGGCTAAAGAGGCTCAACAATTTGCTTATCACAACACAATTGAACAATACTTGAGTAACAAATAGAAGGCACAATAGGCTCAGCGTTTTGTTCTCACTAGCACGGTTCTCACAAAGTGAACTGAAACTGAATAACAACTTGCTGCAATATAGGCTCGCAATTTGCTAACATAATAACCGTTAAAGAAACTAATGAGCAAAGGCTCTCATTTATAGAGAAGCAGAGGAGTAGGGAACCCTAAAATCTCCTTGCTTTCACAATCTAGGGCTTGCTCAGCAAGCAAGCTTTATTACTAAATCAAGAAAGAAGATAACATCTAAAACCCTAGGAAGCAGAAAAAGCGGGAAACGCCAACTATTACATCTTATCCTCTTTCTCTTCTTCAAAGAATGGATAAGAATCGTTCCAAGAATAGAAGGAAAGCTTCTAGAAGAAAGCTGCTTTAAAGCTCGATCACATCCGCTAGGAAATTAGAAACTGTGTCTTGGTTTGGTGCATCTATGCCCTCACTAGCAAAACACCGCTTTTCAAGAATATCTTCAGCATCTGCAATAGATCTCAGGAAATCTTCGACCTCATTGGCCGTTTTCAAACTTTGCTGACATCATGGATGTGTGACTTGGCAGAATCTTATGTTTCTCTTTCATTCACTTCAGTACAATCTTTTTGCTGTATTTGTCTTTGTGCATATTCCATATCCTTTCACATTCACCCTTTGAGAGAGTAACGCTTTCAAGCCATGGGGGAATGGAAAAACACTTCTCAATCATATCAAGCTTTAGACTGCAAATCAATCTGCCATCTGCTGACTGGATCTCCCTAGTAGCCGGGTTGTAATGCTTAATGCAAGCGATTACAAACTCAAGACCATGAACTGATATAGGAATAGACGCTGCTGCGAGGACTCCAGAATGTCCCAGGATCCTGATTGAGGTGTTGCCTGCGCTCTCCAAGGCGTGTAGATCGAACAGCGACTTGTCATGATGCAAGTCTGTCTTAGCTGTTTTGATGTAATTGTGATAGAGAACTAATTGAGTCTTGAAAACATTGGGAGTGTACTCCATTTCGGAAAACTCGAAGAATGACTGTAAACTCGCCTTGATTCTGACAAGTTCTGAGCAACTTCTATTTTTAGAATGCTGATTTTTTGCGCTCCAACGGACAAATTTTTGAGAAATTTTTCTGAGATATGGGTTTTGCTCAGAATTCCGATGCAAGACAACCCAGATTGTCCGTTTTTTAAAATTTTGAATTTTGCCTAAAAAAGTAGCAAACCCTAATTTCTTCAATTTTTCCCAAAAGTTGGCACCTGGGTTTTGTTCGGAATAGGATTAGAAATGGACCCAGTTGATTAGATTTGCAAAATCCTGACAGTTGATCAAAAAAGCAGCCAACCCTAGGTTTTGAAATTTTCTTGAAAAAAAGCTGTGATATGGGTTTTCTTCAGAAGACTGATTGGAAAGGACCCAAATGGTTGAAACTTGAATGCACTGAGGATTTCACTGACATGCAAAATAAAAGCACTTGCTGCAACTTGATGAAGTTCTTGAAAATTTCTTCAGAAGATTGAGACAAAAAGACCTAGATGACTGAAAAATGGAATGCCTTGGCCTTCTTCTTGAAAATCTTGATCTTCTGAATGAAAAAGCTTCAAAAAGCAAGGGTTTATGCTTGCTGATTTGAAAAATCTGATGTAAAACCAGCAACTATGGATTCTTGAATCACAAAAATTCTTCAAACTTGCTGCTCCAACTTTCTCCTCTAGATGCTACCTACAAAAATAATGAAAAATACATGAAAGAATGATGTTAAATAGACTTTAGGGCTTTGGATTAGGTTTTGCTTTCTTTGCTTTTATTTCCAAAACCCTAAAACTCAGCTTCATTGAACTTGGACGCCATCCTTCACTTGGTAATTTTGAAACTTTTTGAAAATCTCAAAAATTTCTCTAAGGCATGAAAATTTGGGCGCCCTTCTTCACCTGGGGCGCCCACTTCCTCCAGTGTTAGTTTATTTTTTGATATTTTCAACTTTTCACCATTTTGACATGCTACTTCACCTCTGATTTTAATTGATCCGATAGGCGAGCTGAAGGTTTCACAGCGGAGCTTGACTGATTCTGAGAAAGAAGTTCTGGAGTCACCTCTGGCTAAAAACTTGATCTTGACCTTCAAATTCATGGGAGCCTTTTCTTTTGAGGGGCTCCGAACTTTCATAGTGTTGGCCATTTTCTGATCTTCAATTTCTTTATAAACTCTTCTCTTACAGACGATCTCATCGAGTCTGGAGCTTCGGGCGTCAGATCGACTGAAGACTATGCTCATCGCGAAGCTGACGAAATATGAAGAGGGGTCTTCTGGGACGATCTTCGCCAAAAAGTGGGTTTTAACCCCTCAAAAGTTTGGGCGCCCATCTTGGCTGGGGGCGCCCATGTTTACCAGAGTTAGATTATTTTTTAACCTTTTTCACCTTGCTTCTGAACTTTGAAATTCGGCTCTCGCCAGACTCCCTGTTCGGCGCTTGGTATCCGGCTACTGTGACCTCCGATCAATGTGCTGGATATCTCATTGGAAAGCTGGATTGATTGCGAAGAGATCACGTTAGGGCTTCGTTTGCAAATTCCTCTGTTAGGGCCCCTGAAAACTTGGGCACCTTTTCTCTCCTAGGGCGCCCAAGGTCACCAGACTTAGTCAAATTCTATCTGATTTTCTTCAGAGTTTGAAACCCTTCATTCTGTACCTTTGACTTCGATCTGAATTTTCCGGAAGACACCCAGTCGGATGATCTGTCAGACAGGCACGCCGGCTAGCCGAACACTGAAGAGGACGGGCACATTTGCAAACCCTAACTACCGTTAGGTGCCTTACTGGGCGCCTTCTTCACCTGGGGCGCCAAGTCTGGCAGTGTTGGAAAATTTTCATCATTTTTCAACTTCTTCATTCTTCGAGCTCGTCCACCAACTTGCCTTTTGCTGAAAGTTTGAATGTGAAACTGTCGCCTGGCAGCCGGACCTCCATTGATGACCCGAGCCTGATAGGCCTGAAAAGCAGAATAGACCCAGTAGGGCAAACTGATCTTTTTAAGATTC
This sequence comes from Sequoia sempervirens, assembly GCA_007258455.2. Taxonomy (NCBI): domain Eukaryota; kingdom Viridiplantae; phylum Streptophyta; class Pinopsida; order Cupressales; family Cupressaceae; genus Sequoia; species Sequoia sempervirens. Next base: position 65,019 of record VDFB02303483.1, read on the forward strand.
TGGCACCATATTTTTGCCAATCAAAATCAGTTCGGACCCTGTCGGACCAACTTTCTATTTTTAAAAAGTTTTGCCAGTATCTATTTCCAAAGAAACCCAGAAAAACCCAGAAAACATTACTAATTTTAGAAAATTTCTAAAAATTGCAGTTTTCCTAAAATTTAGGGATGAAAAACTTAGATCTGGGTTGGGTAGGTTAAGCTGTTCTTAGCAGACCCAGATCGTCAAAAATTGAAAATTTTGTGTTTCGACCCCTCATGCAAGACATGTACACCCAAATTTTGACCTTTTTGACTGATTTAACAAGACTTCTACTCATTTCTTCAAAATATCTAAGTGTAACAAAAATTTTAATTTTGGGGTACAACACATTGTATTAATTCAGCCTTGAGTAAGGCCAGACTTGTAAGCAGATTTCTGCTCTTATTCATTCAATATATTGGAGATATATTTTGCTGGGTTTTTTCTCCCTCAAGTAGGAGGGTTTTCCCAGGGTAAACTGTTGTGTTTATTGTTCATGTGTTGTATTTCTGCTTATTTCATTTCTAATCCTAAAACTAGCATGGTATCAAAGCAGGTCTAAGAAAAGATCTGATCAGATGTGTTTAAGCATTTAGGAAAAATTAACTCATTGTTTATCATCTCAATTGCTGCAGCAGTGGTGTATATATGAATGGTTTTTTGTTGGCGTAACAACTAACACCTCTGGAGTGCAGATTCGTACGGATAGCTATGCACATAGTATGATGAGTGCTCTTCAAATTAGGAGGGGAAGCTCCCTTCTTGTGCGAACAAAATGCTTGAAAAAGTAAACTAAACTAATTCCTGTTTTTTTGTCTCAGCTGAAAGAGGCACAAGGTTTGCAAGAAACTTTGAGCATTGTAGCCAAGGATTTTCTAGTTTCGCAAGTCTTAACTACAACTCAAAACTAACTAACTTATACTATCCAATCGCCGCAAGAAATCAAAGCATGAGGAAATAGAGTGGGAATGATCTTACACGATAAACCAGGTACAAATTCACAACGTGAAGGCAAGGTGGGCTCAACTATTTGCTTGTTTGAATAGGTTTATTATCACACACATCATACGATAAGCTTTACGTACATATTCTCAACGTGAAGGCAAGGTGGGCTCAACTATTTGCTCAATTTGAATAGGCTTATTAGAAACACAACACTAAGGATAGCCAACTAGGACAGTAAATTGCATAGATGAAACACGCATACAATTTACGATTGAACTAGCCACTATATCTAACTAAGATAAGCATTCACCATAATAATTGCATGAAACCCAAGTGGCATAACAATTCATCATCATAATAAATACTCGTGAACAGATACAAAATAAACAATATTACAAGCAAGGTGGGCACAACATATATTACTCTCTCGTGCAAAAGTTATTTACAAATGAGCAAAAGCTCTTATTTATAGACATCGAAAGGTGTAGGGAACCCTAAAATCACCTTGAGTCAACTACAGTCTTGCAATGCATGCAATATTTATTGCTAAACCCTAATAAAGAAAACTATACAGTTAACTGGAAAGCTACCATCAGTTAATCGATACATTTAATCTAAAAATGGACAATCTGTAAGCATGCATGTCCTTATTGAAAGCAAGTTAACTGGAACACTACCATCAGTTAACAAAAACCCTAAATGTAACTCCAAGTCTTGCAAAATATCTTCGAGGATAAGATAGACATGCATGCATGGTCCCAGCAAAGAGAACTGAAGAAGAAAGTTGAGTTCTAATTGCATGCTCCTGATTATGTCCTCGCAAACAACTGCGGGTTCTAACTAACTGGTCACTGGTTGTTATCTCGAGCAACTAACCCCTCCATGAGGTTGTTGACTGCATCACCATCTGGGGCAATAATACTCTGTCGAAGTATACTGTGTCTGTGCAGCATGTCCTCACCGCCTGTGATTTGGCATTGAAGTTCACCTTTGCTCCTGGTTGCTTCATCAAACAACGCTGACATGATTGTAAGTTGATTCATCTTACAGCCAACGGTCTCCCCACTGAAAATACTATATATGAGTGCCTAGAGCTCTAACTGTATGTCAACAAGCTCAACATATGCACCACCCTCAAGCTGATACCGACATGGTATGCGAGACACGAGAGTTCTCACATACCGAAGTGCACTAGTGACGTGCTCTCTGCTCTCAGCCAACTTCGATGCCATAGTCTCCTCTATCTTCGCCTTGAAGATCAATTGTGTCCTCCAAGTGTAGGTAGCCTCTTTGTCTTCTGCATCTGTGACTGATTCATATGCCACTCTCAGGTGACCAATCATAATCTCATCCCTGGGTCTGTCCATCACCAAGTCCCGCTCCTCATCTTGAAGACATAGACGGAGTTCGCATGCATTGTACCACAACTGGTATAACTTTGCAAGCACAAAGCGGCCTCTAGTAACGAACTCTTCCTCCCAATCCTCCAAATGCTTGCGTAAGCAACCAGGTGATTAAGCTAACCCTATTCTACCAGTGGCTCTAGCATTGGTGGGAGTGTGACGATGACATCTTCCATTCTGTGTACAAGGCTAGAAATGTATTGATGAAGCTGTTGGATTTCAGCCTTGAGGGCTGCCTTGTCTTCGTCGTCTTTCAATATTCTCTCCCTTGCACTATCTGTTGCAACCTGTAGGAGATCAACCTGTGTCTGACGGGTGCTTCGACCAAGGTTAACTGTGATCACCTCAAAGTCCTGAACTTCAATCTCGTTCAGACTCTTCCCCTCTGGAGGTATGGCAATCTCTATGACGATCTCCATATCAGCATTCCTCTCCACATGGACATGTTTCTTGATCCTCTTGTCAGGCGCATCCTAGTAGGCATGATCAAAATCAAAATGATCAAGTACGTACGATGGTTGCCTACTCTTCCTTCCCAATTGACTCTCAAGCCAAGATGAGTCTCGAGTAATCCCACTGGAAGGATTTGTACTAGCAATGTGAGGCTCCGACAAGAGTGAACGTGTAGAGGTTTTACTGCGAGGTGGCAAGTCCAAGTCCAAATCATTGTGAATTGGAACCGGAGACTACTCTGGTGTCGGTGACGGTAGGCGTGGCTGAACCTCAGGCTCTGGCAAACTCTGAACTAGCTCTCTGACAAGCTCCGTGTGCGTCTCAGTAGCAAGTGCCTTCCCTTTTGAGTTGTTAGGCGCTTGACTCTTCTTAGGAGGGTTACTTAGACGAGGAAGGTAGTGAAGCATCCACCGATGGCGGCTCTGTTCTAGGCACGACTACCCTCCTAGTCTTTTTTCTCTCGAGGTAAAGTATATTGTTTTGAATAACTCTACTTGACCTCTCCTTCACTGATGAATATTCTTTGGCGTACCAATCAATAGTCGACAGTGGTTGTGTATCAACCTGCTCTCTGAAAAACTGAGGAAGTGTATCTCCCTCATCATCCGATAAACCTCCCACATCTTTTGCCAAGAAGACAAAAATCTGCGGGAGAGAGAAACGGCCATAGCTGTGTCTGCGCACCTCAAAGTCATCCTCGCAATTCACCCAATAATCCTCCATTGTAGGCTTATGGTATGGGCCACCACCAAGGCATGTTGTATAATGACCCCAAGGATCATATGTGCGGGTGTTGACAAGGTACTTGAGTTTATGTTTCTCCAACTCCTGTCCTGCAGCTTTAGCATGAACTTCTGTCCTACACCAATATATTTCGAACTGCATTGGAAAGTTGGCAGCTTGTTTACGCTTGTGGCACAAATGTCGATGAACATCGTATAGTTGCATCAGGAACTCCATGAAAATTGTCCTATCCAAAGGATAGCGTTGAAGCATGGTTGGATTTCCTGTGTATCCGTAAACACGGATGGTGTATGTAGGGAATTGAATGAACCAGCCCGCCCAATCAACCATTGCTGCCCTAGCAACCGCTGAGATACGAACATGCAACTCCCGGTCTAGGTTCCTCATTGTGTACGTCAAGAAAGCCTCATGCACACACTTGAAATGTCGTTCAGCCTTCGTGAACTCAAGTTGGTCATAGTAATGGTAGACTTTATGTACACTGAGTATGCCCACTGTGTTCAACCCTCTAAACTGAACCTGATATGCGACCAAGTATACGAGGTAGGAACACGTGAAATTGGTGTGCAACTAGAAAACCGGTGATTTGCTTGTGAAGAATGTCGTTGATAAAGGATGCCCAATCATAATGCTCTTTCCTAGAGATGATCCGACCAATGATATAATACATCTAGGGCTGAAATTTGTTTGCATCTTCATGACCTGAGACATGATTGAGAAGTGTTATCAAAATCGCATACTCATCCTTGTACTCACCACGACCCACATTGCTCGACAACTTGTTCTTTTTTTGTTTTAACCATCTCTCTACCACCTTACTTTGACACTTGTCCATATCAACATTGAATGCTCGCTCACACTACTCCATGGAAATGACTAGACTGTCCGGGTGTTGAAAAATACCAAAACATCTTTCGATGTCCAGAGGTTTGAGACTGCATATGACCCATCCATCTACTGACTATATCTCACGAGTAGTAGAATTGTAATGCTTAACACAAGACATTACGAACTCTATGCAATGAACTAAGATAGGTATAGAAGCGGCCTCAAGCAACCCGAATTGTTGAATGTTTTGAAGTATCGAATCTTTTATCTTGACTAGATCCAAGACTGCTTCTGGAAGCACGTTATGTAGATTCGTATCAACTGTCCCGATGAAGTCATGAGTCAAGACTGTTTTGGTCTTGAATTCGAGTTGAGTGTATTGCATTCTAAAAAACTCGCCTGTTGACTGTGAACACGGCTATATTCTGACAACTTTTGTGGAAAGCTAAAAATAGCCTACTGAGGATAAAAATAGCCTATTGAAGGGCAATTTTCACAAAAAATTCTGAGATATGGGTTTTGTCTAGAAAAAGATTCTAATACAACCCAAAATGTCAGATTTGCGAAAATTTGACTTCGACTCAACCATGCAAGGAATTTTCAATTAAGAAAATCAAAGCCTTGAGAATTGATGCTCTGGAGTAAATTTTCCTGAAAAATTCTAGCACATGGGTTTTCTCGAGGAAACTATTCTAAATCGGCCTAGATGATTTGTTTTGTCAAAAGTCGCCAATTCTTCAAACATGCGAATAAATTTAAGATGAGAAAATGGAAGAGATTGAGAAGAAAAAAGACATTTTTTTATGTTTTCTTCTGCCAAAATCGCCACTTGATCTTGAAATTCGCTGATAAATCTAGACTTGTACCTGCAAAAGAATAATTTTGATGTCTTCGCCAATGATTGTTGATGAAAATTCACCCAACTCTGAAGGAAATTCGGCTTTGCTCAAGCTGGATGAATGAGAAATGAATGCCATACTTGAATAAATAGATAAATTTGTACCATAATGGCGCCACTGCAAACTTTAAACCCTAATTTAAAAAGAATTATCTGATTGGACCCCTTCTAGTTCAACTGAGACTGACTCAGAGTCCGAATTACAAAATAATAATAAAATATTTAGTTTGCCTCATGCAATTTTGTAATTAAATATTACAAAAGGACGTCAATAATAAATTATTGAAGAAAATTGCCCGTTTTGAAGCTTGCATGCAAAAAGTCAAATTTAATATTATTTTTGATAAATTAGCAACAATCTCAGCATACTAATTCCAGAAAGTCAAAAATTAACTCTCTAGGCGTCCGTTTGCACAAGTTATGAAATTTTTCGCTAACTTCCTACTTTATAGCTCACTAAAAGTTACAGTTGCCCCTGTTCAGCTCTGATTTTTGGGTGACTGAGTGAAACTATGACTGAGCCGAGATATTCATTGTGAAGCCTGTAGAGCAAGGATGAAATGTCTGTCAAGAGCTGCAACTACTAAAATCAACATTTGACACCTCAAAAAATTAGGCGCCTTTGATTAAATTGATGCAATGTCTCCAGACAGCCATTTCTTAGTTTTGCCATCTGACGCTTCGAACTGCCATTACCGGTGAATGATGAACCCTGCTGACTGGATGATAGGTTCATTGCGTGAATGGAAGAATTCCGCATCCAACAACTGTATGTAAGGCATCTGAAAGCTGCATTAAGAACCCCAAGAGCAAGGGCGCCCCTACCCTATGAAGGCGCAATCACTAATTTAACTTTCATCTGGATGCCATACTTTGACCCCAACATCGGGAGCTAAAGTGCTCTGATTCGCGCACCATCAGTCTCTCTACGTAGCTAGATCAACTTACAAGAGATGTCTCTAGAGGTGACAAAGCAAGAAAATTGCTTCTAAGACCTCAAAAAGAAGGGCGCCTTTTCCAAGGGGATGTGTATTTTTCATACTTAGTCATTTTTCCGGTTGTCTTCACTTTTCAGCATTCTACACTAACCTCTCACATACAGGCGTTTGACAAATCTCTAAGGCTGATGGCTGGACTCATTGGATAGCTGGAGTAATTACACACAAGTCTCGTGAAGACTGTGATTGTTAAAAACCCCATCTGGCAAGCCTAAAGGCTGGATGCCCCTAGCCTACAGAGGTACAAGTGTGTATTTCAACATTTCTCCACCCTCTGATTTACATGCTCAGTAGAACCTTTGTCACAATCACTCAGAATGTCGGATCATCTTGCAAACTGGTGCATTGCAGAGCTAGACTAGATTAGAAAAGATCTTAGGAAGACAACATCTGCAAATTTAATCATCTAAGGGGTCAAATTCAAGGGCGCCCCTGGGCTACAGGGGCGCAAAAATTGAAAACTTGACAACCTCTGTGACATGCAACCTCCTCGTATCTTCAGCTTCTGACTTCGATTACCGGAGTTCTGCACTTCAGGTGACCTCACTTGATAGCTCGTCAAAAAGCTGGACTAATTTTGAAGAGATTGAATGTATTTGCAAGCACATGCAACAAGATCTAGGCCTTCAAAAAGAAGGGTACCTCTAGGCTACAGGGGCGTAGATTTGCTTTCTACTTGAAATCTTCATATGTTTCTGTCTCCTTAAACACTATTACGGCCACTGATTTGACCTTGTAGGAGTATAATTTCGTCATGAAGCGCTTCTCCATCATCACATATCCTGCTTTGAGTCCTAGGTTGAGGTTCTGACCTGCAGCTACTGACCAATTGCTGCCAATGACTGACATGACACTAACCAAAGTCCACATTTGACTTGTCCAAAAACAGTATTTTGACATCATTTTAGCAAGATTTAGAATCTTTTAAGCAAAATTCCTTAATGAAGCAAAAAATTTGGTTTGGGTACAACAGTTTTATAGTGCAATTGATTGGCCATGGTCTGCCCAGAATGAGTTTGTGGAGTATTTGAATCATACTTGTTTTGGAGCTTTGGGAGCCTTGATGGTTTATGACATTTTGAAGAATTCTAGTTTTGATAATGTGCAGCAGTGGCTACGTGAGCTAAGAGATCATGTTGATTCAAACATTGTTAGCTTGATGGCGGGCAATAAATTTGACTTGAATCATCTACGAGATGTGTCAATAGATGATGCACAAATATTTGCTGAAAAGGAGGACCTCTCTTTTATAGAAACTTTTGCACTGCTGTCTACAAATGTTGAGAAATCCTTTCAATCAGTTCTTACAGAAATATACCATATAGTTAGCATAAAGGTACTTGCAGTACCAGAGGGGTCCTCTACTGGACTTGGTCAAGGAACTATGATTAGTGCTGAGGATACTGGAGTTACTGGAGCGACTGTGAGAAAGCAAACCTATTGCTCTTAAGTGATGCCACATGCATTATTTGTTTCCATCATTTCCTAACTTCTTACAGATTAGTGTTGCACCTTTTAAGCTCTAGGCAGAGTGGCCTCTTTGCAAACATGTTAGAGGGACACGTTTTATGTCAATGAGACTACGCCAAGTGTGGTCAGCTAATTATCATGAGCTTCTAGCCAACCTACAATTGGTTTAGGTTCATTTGTTATGTGCTTTAAGGGTCATAGCCAACAATTGGAGTCCTATTCTAGGTGTATCTGAAGGTCTTGTGTCCACGTATCTGCTACATGAAGACATTTTTTCTGAAGTTGCAGACGTTTTTGAATCTTTCCATTGCAGCAGATCTGAATCTTTGAGTGCAAAGATCAGGAAAGAACAATTGGTGGATTGTGAGGAAGATTAGACAATAAAGAGATAAGAATTTCATACCCTTGAGTAATGTTCATGAATTTTTTGTGTAGTTATTAATTCACGCAATAACATTGGAATAGTGAATCATGTATGCTTCTAGCATTGGTATTTCTCTTCGGGATAGTTTAGTTCTATGAACTATTATTAAAACTCTCTAAAACACTTTGAGGACAGACCAAGGAGCATAAGGATGATGGGAGATTGCATTCAATGGAGGAAGAGCTTGATGCATCCTATGAGGAAGTCATGCGGGCTGAAGAATGGAGACATAGCTTGCAGCCATGGGACTAAGTTGATGGCACATAACTTCACTAGAGACATCTCTTGAAGAGGAAAAACCTATACAGATTGTCATTGCGATTAGTTTCTTCGAAGAAGAGGAAATAACATTCAAAGGGAGTTTGACAAACCAACAGAGGCAACCTTGGACGAGGAGGTCAGGAGGTTGATGCAAGTACTTGGAGCTTCAGAGGGAGTCACATCATCATGAAGACTTGTGATAGTGTATATTTCTCTGAGACGGTGTGAAAAACCTTAATTGGCTCAACTTCAACCCTGATACTTAATCTGATTGTTTTTTTGTGTTTTGAAGGTTTTTGATTTTTTTGAGGTTTTTGCATAAAAAGAACATAATGCGATTTTGAAAGAAATGCTTCTAAAATCTACAATAAGGTAAAATCTGACGCATATAGATCCTTGAATCGATAGCAAATAGTTATATTATTCTTTCTCAGAGATTACAATATTGAAACCCTAACATGCAGACAAAAAAAGAAAAGCTGATTGCATTATTTTAAAACCTGATTTGTTGATTGCAGCCGCTCCAAATTGATGAAGAATTTGTACGGCCAACCTCAGGAAGTCATTTCCCAATCTCGAAATTGTTGCAGACTCTATCATTGCAGGTCTGAAACAAGCACATCACTGTAGCAAATTACTATAGCATTTTTACTGTAGCGTTTTTACTATAGCGCGGGTACTGTTCACGCGTCACTGTAGCAGCCAACACAAAGCTTGAAATCTGATTGTAAATGGCTGCCAATGATGAATCTTCGGGTGTGCACTTGATAGAATTTCAATAATCTTCAAACCCTAAATAAAAATCTTCACCTTTAAGCACAAATAGAACTTTTGGATGAAGCTCTCAATTGCAGGCAATAAATCAGCTGATATTTCACAGCCTCTGAACTGCTAACACTGAAGATGGCTTGTTCTCCAATGCAAACGAAAACTGAAACCCTTGGCTTCGTTCTCTAAAGAAGAAATTGGCTAAAATTGATTTCATAACATAATGATCAATTCTCTCTCAAAGGAAAACTTATAATTTCTCACTTAGGTTGACTTCCTCAAGAAAAGCATCATTTAAATAAACTTTAAATTCTTCTTTTAATTTTCCCATAGTTTGGACACACTTTTAATTATAAATAATAATTGAAAAGTGGCCCCTTCTTTATGATTGTCGACCCCTTCCATAAAGTCACTTAAGTTATAATATTAAATTATATTATAACTTTATAATATAAGCTTCAATTTAATTAATATTTATTTTGGCAATAAATATTAATATTTCTCTCAAAACAAGTCCTATTAAAGAACCGTCTGAAGCCAGATGAAAAGTGACTGAATCTGCATATGACCAAACCATACTGCTAAAAATAGCAGGGGTGCTCTGCTGAGTGTCTCCACTTACTAAAAATAGTAAGTCAAGCAAACGATGTCCGAACGACCCCGAACGAAAGCCAAACTGAAAGATTCTGATGACTGAAGCCAAGCCAAGCCTCAACAAGACCCTCTATCCACCCTATCAACCTATGAGGGTCACATAATAGGCTAATCTCATGAACTGAGAGATGTCAACTAGAAGGGGACATTACAGACGGAAAAGTATGAGGTGAAAGCCCTTATAGTGTATATTTCTCTTAGATGAAGAAATATGAGGTGAAAGCCCTTGTAGTGTATATTTCTCTGAGACGAAGAAATATGAGGTGAAAGCCCTTGTAGTGTATATTTCTCTGAGGCGGAGAAATATGAGGTGAAAGCCCTTGTAGTGTATATTTCTCTAAGACGGAGAAATATGAGGTGCGAGCCCTTGTTCATCTCTGAGACTAAGATGAGACATCATGTTGAGAGACTCTATGATGACATCACATTGAGAGACACCATGATGTACCCTTGTACTTGTGTTTCTTTCCACATATGGGAGTAGCCATGGTGGACTTCATGTTGAGAGACTCCATGACGACATCACGTTGAGAGACTCCATGATGAACCTTTGAGCTTTCCACAATTGGGTGTAGCCATTGTGGGTGTCATGTTGAGAGACTCCATGACGTAGATATCTGGAAAATATTTCCCTAGCTAAGAGGGAGTATTAGTGTTTGGTAGCTTTAGGAGATATTTTCTCCTTAATTAAAGGCAAGTTGGCCTACATATTGCAATTATTATTTTATACTTTTTCTTCTAAGGGAGCCGACCTAGATGAAAAGTCGCCTAAATTGGTATATATGTAAGGTGGTGATTATTTATTTCCACATCAATTCAATCACTTCATTCTCACGTCCAGCAGAAGTTCGCCATTCCATTTGCAGTATATCAGACTTCAAGAGGAAGCATATTTATTTGTACTTAGCATCAAGGAGCGATGCTATTATTCATTGTATTAATTCAGCCTTGAGTAAGGCCAGACTTGTAAGCAGATTTCTGCTCTTATTCATTCAATATATTGGAGATATATTTTGCTAGGTTTTTTCTCCCTTGAGTAAGAGGGTTTTCCCAAGGTAAACTATTGTGTTTATTGTTCATGTGTTGTTGTATTTCTGCTTATTTCATTTCTGATACTAAAACTAATAGAGAGTAATACCTACACCAATATGAGAGAAAAAGCTGCACAAGGAAAATTTATCTATCAATGGTGGGTGAATCTTGTAATTTTTTCAAGATTTTTCAAGTTTTTTTCCTCTTAGAAATGTTTTGAGATTTTCCTAAACCTTTTATATGTAATATGGGAATTATAATGCCAAATTATTTTGTTTATTTTAAGTTAACATCAAACTTATAAAGAAAAATTGTTTTGTTATTCATACAAAATGGTTGGTAGTTCTAGTTCAATTGGCCCACATGTGGAGAGTGGATTTAAATTGACATGATGTCACCTCTTTGGAAACATACAACCATGATTGAACAACTTCTCAGTGGTGGAGTTATTGTCAACATTGCAACCAATGTGGCAATGAGTATAAAACCTAAAATAGTAAGTGAATGCTCACCTATACGCTATAACGAACTTAGAAATAAGGGTCTACCCAAGGCCAAACAAAAAAGACTTTCCAAAGGAACAAATAATGGGATATGTCAAAGAACAAGAGGACACTATCATGGTAAGTAAAAGAAGAAAGAAAAGATTGCATCCCCTTCCAATAAAGGATCCCAAAAACCTCCTAGTGGTTTAACACAACTAGCCGATATCCTTTCATACCACCACCATCCTCTTGAGAAGAGAATAACCATTTTCTTTTCCATAAAAGAGATCCATTGGAAAAGGAATTCAAAAATGAGGCAAGGAAGGTTGTGGATGAGAGCTTTGGTCATTGCTATAGCAATAGGCTTTCTTTCAAACTTGTTAGATCACCATATTGCCAGGGTATTATGACACCAATTGCTAATTGCCAATGCACTAATAGGTATGAAAGGTGTGCACCACCTTATTGGCCAAGGAAAAACTTCTATAGAGGCAACATTGAGATCAATCGAGGATACATGACCTAAAACAAGAGTGTCCCTCATTTCTGATGCATGGAAGGATTAAAAAAATACCACAAATTAATATCACTATGGTATCCCCTAAAGGGATGTTGTTTTTGAAGGCAATTGATTGTCAAGGTGATCCAGGAGCATCCTAGGTGAAAGTGCGCTCAACATCAACCAAAAAAAAAAGAAGTCATTTAAATTTTGATTTTAATTTGATTTTAATAGTTTTTGTGTGAGAAATAAATGTGACATTAAGGCAAAAATATGGAATTAAAATAATTGGCCTTATTATTTTGTTGCAAAAATTGTGGTGTTCAAGATAGTTTAGGAGGCAAATTTTGATTTTTTTTAAGTTCAAAAAGGCAAAAAGACATTTTGGGCATGGATTTTTGGGGAAATACAAGTGGGGACGACTAGTCCCTTAACTATAGCATGGAAGATTTGGACATCCAAGTTGTGTAACTATTGATTTTGCTAAGTTTGGCTCCTATTTGTGAGGAGGTGGCTGCTTTTCTTGGCCTAATCTTTCGTGGGAGTGTTTTGGAGCTTGTAAATGCATATTTAATATTTTATTTCTTGATTTTGGAGAGTTTTTCCAAGTTGGAGGTGTTACATTTCTTGGGAGTTACATTTTGGTTGAAAAAGGCAAAGAGGAAGGCATGACAAGAGGGAGGGGATTCATTTTTGCAGCCCAGAAAGGGAAGTGGAAGGAGACGGGCGTAGTTTTTTCTCCAAGGGCTGTTGGAAGATATTTTGTTGCAGGTATGAGGGTTTGAAGACAGCAATTTGAAGTTTCGAGATCATTGTGCAAGACAAGAACAACTATTGGTTGAAGATTGCTACTACAAGTTGTGGGTTGAGTTTGTATGTGAAGTGGAAGAGTTGTTTTTGATGTAGTTTGTTAATTTCCAGTCATAGATCAGTTTGAGACTCATTTATATTGCTGTACATCAATCCATGAGACTGAGTTATTTGTTGTAATCATATTTTCAGAGGGTTTTGTATGCATTTCTAATGTTTGGAAAAACTATGCTGAAGAAGTTGAATATAAGAGCTATAATCTTGTTGCAGATTTTTGCACATTAATTTTTGTTTTTGTTAGATGTTTGTATGAGATGGCTTGTGTGTGAGACCCTTCCTCCATCACAAGGGCAAGTGAAGGATGCAACCTTCATTACCAATATCCTCATACAGTCCATTGAGATGGTGGGCCCTAAAAAAATTGTCCAAGTCATAACAAACAACACTAAAAATTGTAAGGTTGTTGATCCAATAGTGGACAATTCCTATGGGCATTTTTTTGAACATGTGTCATCCACTCTCTCAACTTGACATTGCAAAAGATTGGCACAAAGATCGATTGGGTCAAAAAAATCTACATGACAGTTGAGGAGATTCAAATGTTTGTGAAAAATCATCAAATGTCAAAAGCCATCTTCAAGACCTTCTCCAACTTGGAGTTGTTGAAATAATTTTATTTTTTAGTTATTTATTAATTTCAAATTTGTTATGTCATGTACTTTTTGAATTTTAAATTTGTTTTAGCTTTTACACCATGATAGGTTGTCAAGACTTGATTCACAACACACACAACCAACTTGAGACGGCTTATGAAGGTGCAAGAGGCATTGAGCACTATGGACATCAACAATCTTTAGAGTGTATGGAGGCAATCATAGACAAAGAGAACCCAAAATGTTATAGCATTGATCTTAGATGATGAGTAGTGGGCTCATGTGGAATATGTTTTGAGTTTCATTGAGCCTATCGTGAGTATGATTAGGTATATCGATACATATCGACCATGTTTAGGTATGTATGATGGCATGGACTCCATGGTTGAAAAATAAGGACCATAATAGAAGCCAAGGAGCATGACTGCACAAAAACATTTAAAAAAAAAAAGCAAAAGACTATTGTTGATTGTTGGAACAAGATGACCACACCCTTGCATCTCCTAGCATTTGCTTTGTCCCCAAAGTATTATAACAAAGAAATACTTTCCTTTCCGAGGAGGGTGGCACCATGTAGAGATGAAGAGGTTAGTACTCAATACAAGATTGCATTCAAAAGAATATTCCCAAATGCACATATGCAGAGTGTTGTCTCGATTGAGTTTGGCCACTTCATATCTTCAAATAATCATGATGTTTGCACTCTTCAAGACAAGTACATGAAAATTCTCATGAAAGGTTGTACCTACATGGCCAAGGCTCTATTTACTTGCAACCTCTTGTAATAAAAGTTCTATATCAAGAATGTATAAATCCTCATTTTTCTTCACTGCTATATATTATAATTTATGTTTTACAATTGTAAATGTTGTAGCAAATTCAATAGGTTGCAAGTTCTTCAATTGAACAAAATTGGAGTATATACCCCTTTATCCACTTAGTTAAGAGCAACCAATTGGGTGCCAAAAAAGTTGAGGATTTGGTCTTTGTGCACTCCAACTTGCATCTCATGTTAGATAAGAAACTTGATTACAGTGAGGGGTGACAAAGAATTGGGATCTAACTCCTAAGTGCATAGACTTGGATGCTACTATTCCACAGCTTGCCAAAGTCTCTACAAGTGAGGAAGCCTCTATGTATGACATGGCTAGTGGGAGTGACATTGCAGCTAATTGTGGTTCAAATGAAATTGAGCCAAATGTTGACTTTGATGCTCTCAATGAAGAGCAATGTGAAGATTATTTAATATTGGTTGTAATTTTCATTTTGTATTGAATTTTGAGTCTTAACATATCATTGAATTATGAATTTGAGTATTTTCTTTATTGCAAGTTATGAGGTATTTAAATACTTTGCTTATTGCAATTATGAGTTTTATTGTTTTTATAATTTTTAATATATATAAATATATATTTATGAACCCGTACCCATAACTGGGAAAAAAATGTTGTACTAGCATACCCAAACCCCAAACCTGTACCCATTCTTGAACTAGGACCAATAACTAAGGAAAACAATTGCAGCTGAAACTTATGTAAAGAATGAGAAGTATGCTTCAAAATCTCCTATGTAAACAACAACATTGCTCAATCTAATCTCAAGTTAGACACCAAGATATCCTTTCCCATTTGGACAGCACTCAATGATGACAAATTGGAAGCTTGGATTTGCAATGAGGAGGTGTACTTTAAGATGGAGTTGACCCATGCTAGGCCACATAAATTATGATCAATGTAGTTCATACAAACCATTAAGTCCTCACTTGGTGTCAATATCACACATCGCTTCTAGCTCAAACAAAGCAACATACCATCCAAAGTTGTAAATTTTTGAAATAGGCTTTCAAGGAGGCAATTTTATCCCCTGAACAAAGAAGGGTTATTTGTATCTTCATGAGGCATGCAAACAATCTTCTTGACACTACTTTCATTGGCTTGGTATGACAAAAAAATTGAGGTTTTCATCTATTGGGGCTCACTTTGTAATCAATTCAAACCTTACAATAGAAGGCTTGTCTTCTAATAGTCATTATTTGTCTTTCCACTACAATGAGAATAATATTACAAAGAAGATTGGTAAATATTCGATGTATTAAACAAAGGAGACTAAGGCTCCTTAAATAGAATTACAAAGATGATGTTTCTAAATGAAACAATCGTTAATAGAAGACGAAATTAGAAACTATCTAACCTAACTAAGATGACCATTAAAGAAACATTACATTATTCTAATACCCTCCCTTAGTGGTCATCATTCTAACTACCCAGAAAAAAAACAGAAAAGGCTCTCCCCTTCTTCTCAAAACGTTCTGCCATACGAGACAAAAGCCTACCACTAACTCTGCCACTTGAGATGAGTCTGCCACCAACCCTCCTAGAAACTACAAAACTTCTAGAAAAGAACAAAAATGATCACAAAACGTCCAACTTGATGTTGGGTAACAAAGTTGTCCCTCCCTATAGCCAGAGACACCGAAAACAATTGCACAAACTGAAACCACGATTTTGAGGGAAATCGACAAACCCTCCAAACTTTTGCAAATGAGCACGACACCCCAGAACAGATTGCAAAAAATCACGATTTTTGAGGACAAAACTAAAAAACCAAACAAGTAGCAAGCACAAAATCCGAGACACTGATCAGTATATAAAACATCGTTTTTAAGGAAAAATGTAAAACCTTTCCAAAAACTAGAGAGCCCTCCCGTACTGCGGAAACCCAAACTAGAGCATACAAGAGCAAACCCTTAATTTATGAGGAAAAAATTATAAACCCTCCCATGATTTTTTCAAGCAAAAAATCAAAAAAACCAAAACCCAAGTATAATTTTTTTATAGGGACAAAAATTGTAAAACCATCAAAAAATTTAAAGAAAAAAATTACTAAAACCCATCGAATTTTTTCAAGGACAAAAAAATATTAAAAACCCATCAGAATTTTTTTAAGGAGAAAAAATTACTAAAAAACCCATTATAATTATTTTCAGGGACAAAAAAGTATTAAAAACCCATCAAAGGCAAGTCGCACAAACCTAGGTGCAGCTCAAAATGGAGACTCAATTTTTGCAAAATCCTGATCAAAAAATGCAAAAATCCCATCACAAAATTAGGTCATGCGGTTTTCAGAAAAAATGCATCCAACAAAACCCACAAAATCCGTCACAAAATGCCCAACAATGCTACGCCAGGAGCCAGAAAAAAAATTGACCACAAACAAAATAAACATGATCAGAAAATCCCTTGATCATGCAGGAGAATAACCACAAAAAAGCACTCGAAAAAAAATGTGATAAAACAAGAACCCGCATTGCAAAAGGTCACAATTTTCCACAAAAAAGAGGCACGATTTTTTGTTCTTAAAAAATACGAAATTTCTGAAAATAAAAAACACGATTCTAAGAAAAACGAATCCGCGATTCTTTGGTGAAAAAAAACCTCAAAAATTCTTCAAAATCTTCCACAAAAATCATGAAAAGAACAAATCCACCTCAAAACCTTCAGGAAATCTAACCCTCGAAAATCAGCTTCAAAAATAACCTCTCAAAAATTCTTCACAAAAATCAAATGAAAAACCCCTAGAAAATTTTTCCAGGTAAACCACAAACTTCAAAATTTTCTGGAAATAAATTCCAAGTAGGAAGAGGTTACGAATTTTTGTTAAAAAATTCGTAAAATTTTATGAAATCCCATCAACCCGCTCTGATACCATATAATAAAGAATATTGGTAAATATTCAATGTATTAAACAAAGGAGATGAAGGCTCCTTAAATAGATTTACAAAGATGATGTTTCTAAATGAAACAATCGTTAACAGAAGACAAAATTAGAAACTATCTAACCTAACTAAGATGACCATTAAAGAAACATTACATTATTCTAATAAATAAATTAGCATAGTCTTCATTATTTCTTTCCCAATACTGCGTGCCAACACCACTGTGTCTTTGTTTCCGTTTTTTGATTCTCTAAGATGGTTGTTTCATGTTTTGAACAAGTTAATCAATGATCTCAAAGCTGCATGCTTGATCTTCAAGTATGTATTTGGGTTGACCCTCAATATCATTTTCAGTTATGATTTGCCCTTAAAGAGTCACTTTGGCAATTGATGTGAAAGTACTTAGCTGTCACCATACTCCACTTCTTTTCATTCGTAGAATGAAGTTGGAAATAGTACCTTAGTCCATGCTCCTTGATTCTATTAGCAAAATACATAGGTATCTACCTACATATCCTTCAACATGGCTGCATCGAAGTGACAAATATCCCTATGGAGAAATCACCTTTTGCATCCTATCATGTCTTTCACCCTTGGTACATTCCAAGATCTTAATTTATCTTCCAATTCCATATATGACTACCAATATAAGCAGAGAAAGCTTCTTCTTGTGTGCAAAATATGAACCGTTATGACTGGCCAAATTCAGGAGAATCTCCAAACTCAGGCTAGATTTAAGAAACTTTATGACTGTCATTAAGCACCTTGCTCTTTCCGAATTCCTGGTAATGTTTGACTTCAGTTGGATAAGAATCTGTTTCACAACATCAAAAAGTGATGCCCATCTAATATGGTACATAAACAATCCTACAAGCAATAGGCCCTAACAATTTGTGTTTTGATCTCTCATTTTAGCTTGCCATGTTTGATGTGATCGTTGTTATCATCTCAAGCTGCATAAACTATCTTAGTCGGAGCTCAATATTTCCATAACTAATTCTGTAGCTATTATTTTAGCTTTTAACCTCCTTTGGCAAAGATATTTGCCCGATACTAACTCCCAGCAACATGCAGAAGCAAACCACTACCTACCTGCTTAGGCATAGGGATGAAATCTCACACACACGCATTGTAGGATTTCGGTACAATATGGTATATAATTATATTTCTTATGTACTTAGCTCACTCAAGAGTTATCATCAGGCTTAGTACTTGTGTCTTACAAAAGGTGGCGGTTGTTCATTGTCCAACCAATACACCTTTTGAGAAGCTTCCCAACTCATGTCATAATCAAGTACACTTTTAGGGAAGTCTCCCATGTTTTCTCCCTACTTTCATTCTTGTACAAATTATAGAGAATCTATCTCTGCATGTATGCCATGCTATATGAATAAAGTGGCAATTGTTTATTCCGATTTCTATTCGTTACCTTTTTGGTTGATTGTGATTACTCTTTTGCTATACTATACATTTTGTAATATTGCCTCTAATTTGGACCTTTAATGTTAGTTGCTTTGAAAACAAAATCTAATAAAAGTCAAAAGAAAGAAACTTGAGTGTGGTTTGTATTGAGCTAAAGTGAACACATTGAAGAGATAGTGAATGTTGGAAATTTATGCATTGTTCCAATTTCTATGCAATTATTTTCCAGTTGCTTTGACTATTCATTTGCTACAGTGCAATTTGGAGAAGTTGCCTATAAATTATTTGTCATTACATTAATCACCTTGACAACTGAGTCTGATAGAAATTCAAAAGAAGATGAAATCTTGAGCGCGGTCTGTATTGAGCAAGATTGAAAACACTCTAAAGAAGATGAATTATGTTAGATCTCTCTCTCTTCCCCTTGCTTACTGAATTATTATAGGGTTTCTTTTTCTGAAGTTGTGCTTGCATTCCCCATGTTTATTTTCCTTTGTACATTTTCAAAATCCCATTGACCAATTTTAGGCACTAGTTGACATTAATGCTTAAAATAAAATAAAATTTTAAAACAAAATTCAATCAAACTTTAGAACTTTAGACCTCAACTAGTTTGGAAGATCTATGGATTCTATTTACGTGTTTATTTGATGTACAATTCATCCCTGTTACAGTATTTAGTAGTTTCCTCTCTTCATCATCTTTCTTTCTACTTGGAAGCACCTATTAGATTTCTAACATTAAGAAAGAGGATGGCCGATGGCATGGTGCCGTGGGACCCGTAGTCGAGGCGAGTGGTTTCCGTGACGGTCTGGGGGCGGCAGGAAGTCTGGGTGGATGGAGACAGGCAATGATTGCTGTTGTCGGGGTTTAGAGATGAATGTCTGGATTGCGTGGAGCTGCAGGCAGGTGGTTCTGAATACAGTCGGGGTGGGATGGATGGTCATGAGCAGTGGGCCAGTGGACTGGGATGAGTGGTTCTTCGGTCATCATGGGAGTAGGGTATTTTGATGGCTGGGGCCATGCGTTGCTATGTTGCAAGGGCTATTGTGAGAATGTGTATTGATATTTTTTAATTTACAAGTCGCAAGGAAGCACAAGTTTTAACTAAATATCCCCACATCATAAATATGCCCACCTAAAATCTTATGATAGTAGCTCATCTCTTCTTGATTTGTAGACTTCATAGATATCTAATTAGTTTCAATGGTGAAGGCCATAATGTCAATATGACTTGGGAAACAATAAAAAGCACATTTTCTAGTTTTCTTGTAACTGTGTACCTAATGCTTGTTCATTAGATTATATGTCCTTATAAATTATTCGCTTTGATAGATAGAGGTGACTGCAATTATGTTTGTGATGTTTACAAGTTTGTGTTTGTTGTACCCAAAACCAAATTTTTTGCTTCATCAAGGCATTTTGCATAAAAGAGTCTAAACCTTGCTAAAATGATGTAAAATACAGTTTTTAGGCAATATCAAGCATGGAGTTTTTGTCAATATTTTGTCAGTCAAAGTCAGTTTTATTGATCAGAGCCTGAAGCAGAGACTCGGAATGGAGCTTTTCATGATGGAGGAGCGTTTCACGACAGCATTTCACGTTGCACACGGTCATTTCAGTGAGCAAGACAGAGTTTTCAGTGGTTAAATTATGAAGATTTCTCAGAGAAAAGCAGAAAAGCGCAACTATAGCCCAGGGGCGCCCAACTTTTTGAAGGTCAAGATTTTGTGGAAAGTGCTCAAGCATACAGTCAATTTCTTCAGAATTGGTCTGGCTATCCGATGAGCTATCCAGCAAAGCTTTCTGAGATCCACAGCTCCGGCAATCAGCGATAGAAGTTGAAATTCCCAAAGTTTCAGATATGAGAAATTTGTCTTTTTCAGGCGAAAGCGCAACTATAGCCTGAGGGCCCCCATCTTAAAGGGGGGGTAAATTCTGGTATTTCTGGTAGCGAATACAGTCAATCTGTTCTCGACTAGTCTGCTTATCCGACGAGATATCAAACGTAGTCATCCGAGTTGTTATCACGGAATCTAGCAGCGCTCGTTCCACGGATAACCCCCCTACGAAACTTGTCCGTTTCCTAGGATTCGTGAAGTTCAAGTACGCATAACGGAGTGATTTTCAAGCCACCTCGAAATGCGTTCCCAAGTCTCGAATAGTCAATTCGAGCATTCCTGTTAAGCCTCGCCAAAGACCCAGCCAGCGAGATCTTTACGGCGGCGTTTTCGCTGTTCATACTTTGCAAATTCACGAAAGATGCGATGGCAGCGAAAAGTGCGCTCACAGAAATTCCAAAAGAGACTGACTAAATTAAAATGTAAAGGCTAAAGAATTTAAGCCCACGCATCGATGAAATTCCAAAAATGTAAGAGCTAAAATTTAGCGTAGCCCTACATCTGATGAATTTCCAAAAAAATGTAAGGGCGCTAAATTTTAGCGCCATTACATTTTCTTTCGACACTTAACTTTTTTTTTTCATGCCTCTGGCACGTTTCTTCACGTTTTCGCGTTTTTTGTCAATCGTGCCACTTTTCGTGCCTAAATTTATTGCACGACTTGAGTTAGGTTTTCAATTTTCATTTTCATCTAAGTGGATGAATTCGCCACTTTGGTTGTTTTTATTTTATTTCATTTTTTCCTCTCCTCTTGTTGTGCGTTTGCTCTTCAACTGCAAATTCGCGTTTTGAGGATTTTCGCCATTCGCTTCTTCAGCAAGATTCGCGTTTTGCCCTGGTAAGGTTTTCCTTTTAGCTTTGTCTTTTCATTTGTATATGTTCATTATTAACATACGCGTTTTTGTTTCTTACTTTCACGTTTTTCATTACACTCGTTTTTGTTGTTCTCCAATCGCGTTTTTCTTCTCTTTACGCAATGGGATCCTCCTTCATTGTTTTGGATGCGTCCTTCTTTTCCTTCGCGTTTGCCTTTCATTGTTTGCTTTCATTGCAAGAACATTGGTGAGCCTTTGCTAACCCTACGCATTCCTTTCTTTGTTTTCTCCAAACACGTATTGTTCTGCAATCGCGTTTCTTTGTTTCCCTACGCGTCCCATTCTTATTCTCCATACACGTTTCTTTCTACCTTTCTCCTCTGTACGCAATTTCCCTTGGGAACTTCTATCTACCCGATGTGATTGTGTTAAGATATCTATCTCAGAAGTTCTTCATTCGTTTTGGTAAAACTTGAAAAGATTCGCCATTGTGAAAAAGAATTCCTAACACCTTTGAATGCGAATGTGATAGTATGGAGATGATTTTGAAAGCTTTCATTCTACAAACATTGCATCTATCAAAGCGCCTTCGCCGTTCCTTCCTGCATTTACATCTTCAAGAATTGCCAGAATTGCAAAAGCGCTAAATTTCCGCGCTATGACATTTTGAAGATACCTCGAAACTGCCTAACACTGGAAAGTGTAAGGGCGCTAAAATTTAGCGCCCTTACACCAAAAGCAATTTTCTCAGAATGTAAGGGCGCTGAATTTTAGCGCCCTTACACTTTTTTCTGACTTTTTCCAATCTCTTCCAAACGAACTTCAATTTTGACCAGTGCATTCCTGAGCCTCGTTTTTCCACATTCGTGCATCGTTTTGCGTGCCTCGCCATCCGCTTCATGAATGTTCACCCTTGTGCTCATTTCGCGCTTACCCATGTTTCCTAACAATTGGTGTTTGTTCTGGCTAAAAGGATTACAGTCTACTCTCAGAGATCGTCAAGTCAAGAGTGCTCAGTGTTCCAGTTTCTTTTGATGACTGCTACGAAGCCTCCTTCTTCTTCGAAAGCAAAAAGCAAGATGAAGTACAAATATCAAGGCGTCTATCCGCCGACTATGGTGCTTTAGAAAGTTGAAGAAATAAAGGATACAGAAGTTGGCCATCAAGACTTGGTTGACTTTGCAAAGTTGACAGAGACGAAGCCTCTCCCTGATTCAATGAGGGCAATTGTACACAGCAATCTCCACTTGGTGGCGATGTTCCCCACAGCTGCGCACAATACTGAGTTTGTTCTTCAAATTGCGTCTCATTACATCCGAGAAAGCAGAAGTGTGATCGACTCTTCCGGGCACGAGATTATGAGACTCGACCCCGATTTCTTTGACATTGTCTTCAAGGTTCCTCACATGGACAAATATATTGACATTTCTATATCAAAAGCACAGGAGATTTTCGATGCTGATCCCAATAAAGCCAAACAGTTGATAAATACTCAATGGCTCAAAAAGCCTAGATCGTCTGTTTCCAGATGGCCGAAAGGACTCCTGAGAAGTGACTTCAAAGATGGCGTCAAGGATATGATCACGTATCTGAACAGAGTGAAGGGTTTGCCGGAATCATCCACCTTTCACGATTGGATGTATGAGTACATCAAGATCATAAGGAGGCAGAAGGTGCATATTGACTGGGGTAAACAAATCAGTGATGAGATGCACGAGTAGTTGATTAATGCTCCTTCTACATTGAAGTTCTACATGACTTCTTACCTGGTGTACGCAGCGGCTGTGATGAGACAATTCCCCAGTCTATCTACAAAAGGGAATCGAATGATGGT
>VDFB02303484.1:0-34733 GCA_007258455.2 Sequoia sempervirens
CCTTCTCTTCCCTAGACTGTTCTGCGGACTCCTCTTTGTAATGTCCCCTTCCAGTTGACATCTCTCAGATCATTGATTAGCCTATTATGTGACCCTCGTAGGCTGATAGGGTGGATAGAGGGTAATGTCCCTTACCTAGCCTTGCTCTTGTATTTGCTTGTTTGCCCTAGAATTCGATTGTTGATTAGGTTCAGGGTTTCTTCTTTCCAAAAGGAATGTGTTTCTCTAATGAAATAATCCTAGATTGAAATCTGCATTCACCAATTTAAAAACATTTCCACATACACATATCTGTTAGCAATAATATCTAGATATCCACAATATATTCATAAACATAAATCAATTAATGAAGACATAAGAGGAGTGCCATAGGTGGATCCGCCCTGAGGCCCTCATGTAAACTCAAGAGGTTGTCCATCACAATCCTTCTTGCCTAGGGGCTTAGTACCTGCATACTCCACTCATGGCAACACCTCAGAAGACACTCGTCCTATTAGGGGAGAGGAACCATAGAGTACAAGTGGCCTAAGGCCTACCACCTTCTCTTGCCCAATCCCGTATCTTGGGCCTAAGGGGCAGAGACCTAGGTGGGACCCCCATCTTTCTATAACCCAATCCCTAGTCAAGGGCCTAAGGGGCTGCAAATCCCAATCCCTTGTTAAGAGCCTAAGGGGCTGCAAAGCCCAATCCCTTGTCTAGGGCCTAAGGGGCTGAAAGTGGGGTTTTTAGGCAATCCAACTTCACCCATGTTTCGTTCATCCTAATAGGTTTACAAGCACATAGTAGACAATCTTTAAACAATCAGATATATTTGCATTCATCCAAGATTTATTTCATGCCTATACTCAAATATATTTTCATTTACCAATGGTTCTTTAAGTTCATCATTTCCTATGATAATTCTCATTATGATAAGATTAAAGGATGTCATTATATCAATAATCAAATTAACAATATCTAGTTCTTATATTCAAAATATGCTAAATATTATTGCTAAGTGAATACATCACCTGAACTATTGTGTCTACTTATTCCTTAATCGTCTTCCTTCAACCTTACCTTTATAGGATAAAAACATATATAAATAAATATCAATCTATTCACTTTTATATTAAAATCGTAAATATATATATATAATTATTCCTTACTTATATCAATTAGTATTCCTATATTATTCATTATTCATTATTCATATATTATTACTTATTCAATTATTATTCTTTCCTTATATTAGTATTCGCATATATTCTTTTATTCATATTATTCCTTATAAAATTTATCCATATTCATGCACATACACTTGTATGCCTATTAAATAATATAGACATATTAAATGACTCTATATTCCAATGCACAACAATCATATTACTATGCTGCTGCTCTTAAATGCTTTACCATATTATTTCCTTCTATGCTTCCCTATCGATTAGAATATGTTTCCCTTGATGATGCTGCTTCAGATTGTATTGATTTATGTATTTATCCCTAGAGAAGCTGATCGGCTCTGTATAAGTTTCACCAGTCCAGACATACTCAGATTTAATTATATGATTTGTTTTTTCCCCCCTGATTGTTTGAAATTGTCTTCTCTTTAATACCCGATCTGCCAAGAGACATCGCTTTTCACCTGTAGCTCTTCTTTCAAGGGTTACGTCCCTTTGATATGAATCGCATCACTCAAAAGGGTAGGTCTTTGTATCGTTTCCTTACCCTTTTGTTCATTGTTTGTTTCCTTAATAAGTGGGACCATTCTACTTTATGTTTATTAATAACCATGATCTCTTCTTGCTAGGGATCGCTGGCTTTAGGGGAGATGATTAGGAATCGCTGCATTTAGGGATGATTAGTATAGGAATACAAGCCTTTAAGATTGCTGTTAGTATATCCCATTAAATATTTATTATTTTATTTATTATTTTATTTGTTATTTATTTATTATATTTTATATTTATTTTGATATTGATTTTATATACTCTATTTAATATTTATTATATTATACTAATTATAATAATATTTATATTTGTCATTTGTTTATTTAGTCACATATTTCAGTACTATTTCTTTTATGATTTCTTTATTATTATTATAGTAATTACTAAAACAATATATGTTCGTTTAATGACATGTATATTATAATATCTATTATATTTATAATCATAATTGTAATATTATTTTGGTAATCATAATTATGATGAGATTGATAATATTTATATTTTGGTATTACAACATTAAATTGAATACTTATAATTATGATAATAAAATAGTTAATGTCTTTGATATGTATTTTGTTTATCTCGTTTTCTATGCTTCGTATTGCAATGCTACTATTTCGGGGGACATGACAGCCTCCATCTTCCTTCTCTTCCCTAGACTGTTCTGCGGATTCCTCTTTGTAATGTCCCCTTCCAGTTGACATCTCTCAGATCATTGATTAGCCTATTATGTGACCCTCGTAGGCTGATAGGGTGGATAGAGGGTCTGGTTGAGGCTTGGCTTGGCTTCAGTTGCAGAATCATTTCAGTTGGCTTTCGTTCGGGGTCGTTCAGACATCATTTGCTTGACTTACTATTTTTAGTAAGTGGAGACACTCAGCAGAGCACCCCTGCTATTTTTAGCAGTATGGTTTGGTTGTATGCGGATTCAGTCACTTATCATCTGGCTTCAGACGGTTCGTCATTTGGACCTGTTTTGAGAGAGATATTAATATTTGTTTGCGAAAATAAATATTAATTAATTAAAGGCTATATTATAAAGTTATAATATAATTAAATATTATAACTTAAGTGACTTAAAGGAAGGGGTCGACCAACATGAGGAAGGGGCCACTTTTCAATTATATTTTATAATTAAAAGTGCGTACGAAACTTTGGAAAAATTAAAAGAAAAGTTCGAACTTTATTTAAATGATGCTTTTTTGAGAAAAGTCGACCCTCTTGAGAATATAAGGTTTTTCATTGTGAAGAAAGGGTATTATGTTATGAAATCGAATTTTTGCCAAGTGCTTCTTCTGAGAATAGAGCCAAGGGTTCCAGTTTTCATTCTGCATTGGAGAACGAACCATCTTCGATTAATGCAGCGGATTACTGAGCAAATATCAAGTGATCTATTGCTTGTCGATAGCTTCACTCGAAGAGTTATCACAAAGCTTCACCATTTAAAGAGACATCTTGAGGTTTTGGTTTTGAAGCTCATAGGAAGAGTTCTTCATTTAAGCCCACTTTCAAGATGCAGACCCACGTTTTCAAAGGTCGTGAGATCCATCATTCACTAACTCACCCGGAAGGCAGTACTTGTTGCTCAAGGAGTACAACTGGCGCACACCATCTTAAGGAAAACGCCTCTCTTTGGGCATTCGACTTCATCAACAAAGTAGCCTATTCATGCAGAGCTTGTTACGTCCTCTGGCGAAGCGAAGTCTTCCTCTGGATAGGCGCGTGCCTGCATTAATCTCTGGTAATTTCTGTCAGGTTTTAGTTGTGGAAATGGCTTTTCTTGCATATGTTAGGGTTTGAAATTTGTAAACACCGAGAAAGCATAAATAAACTATTTGCTATTGATCTGAGATTCAAATCTGTCAGTTTTTAGCTTATATGATTTATTGTAGATTTTTAAAGCAATTTCTTTCAAAATCGCATTTCATATGTTTATGCAAAAAAACACAAAAAAATCAAAAACGCTCAAAAACAAGCAAAATCAATCAGTTTCAGAAACAGTGAGAACAGGGGTTTCTACAGTGGTATCAGAGCTAAATCCTGCCATCCTGAGGGTTTAGCATTCTTATGCAGCCACAAGAGGTTGGGCCTCATAGATATTACACTCGCAGGAGAGCCTTGATTGATAGGGAACAGGGATTGAACAGGCAGCCGGGTACCATGGTTGACAGAACAGATATTCCTCAAAACCCTAGGGATCAGGATGATCACCGAGGAGTTCTACCTCTTTGAGGTTGCAGACCCAGTCCAGCAGGTGGGTAGTGCCACTTGGCGGTGTGAGTGTGAGAGATAGGCACGAGATGCCACATGCGTGGCGAGAATAGGAGTGATCTGAGGTTCCCGCGGAGAGCACCTAGGGCTGTTCCGCGTCTGGCCGAGCAGACCCAACTAGGCCCTACTTTGTGAGGCAGGGGAGCGGACAGGCTAGCTGGGGTGAGGCACGAGGAAATGTCCGCTGATACTCTTATGGCAGCGAACGATGAGTGGGAGTTACTGACACCGGATGTCAGAGAGAGGATTACCTTTGACAGATTTCTCACATAGAGGAGAGAACACCACAGGAATCGACATGATTGGAGGCCTAGAAATAATAATAATGATCTGAAGCATGCCACAAACAGACTCACTCTAGCTATGTTTGACGGTAGTGGCAAGGTCACAGCACAGGCCTGGATCAGTAAGTTGGATACCTTCCTCACATTGCGTCCTATGGCTGAGGAGGATGCTATTAGGTATGCTACATTGCATCTTGAGGGAGCAGCTTATGACTGGTGGCATCACGGGATGGTGACGCTTCAGCATGATCGTATCACCACATACCAGGAGTTCGTAGATAGGTTGGTGGAACGATTCGACAAGAAGGATCCTGAGTCTTATTTCAGAGAATTGGCCCAGTTGCGATAGGTTGGTAGTTTGGAGTCCTACATAGGAGACTTCCAGTGATTGTCAGTGATGGTTCCCAATATTTCAGAGAGGCGTCTAGTTGTGCTTTTCATGGAGGGACTGTTGGAACCATTGAGAGGTTGGATCAAAGCATTTGATCCTTCTTCATTACAGGAAGCTATGAAGAAGGCACGCAGTATGGAGTTTGCAGCACCATCCAGCAAATTCAACTCTAAAAATACTTCTTCATTCAGGGACAATAAGGGATTCAATAAAAACAAAGAGAAATCTGATTTTAAGAGTGACTCAAAGGGGAAATCAGCAGCACCCTTGGATCATGAGACTCTTAATGATTTGCGTAGGAAGAAGCTTTGCTTCTATTGCAAGGGTCCCTACGACCCTAACCATGATTGTCCTTTGCGGCCTAAGGGCAAGGCCAATAGAGTCATGTGGGCCTATTACGAGGATTCGGAATCTGAGAATTCCGAACAGCAGGAGAGTTCTGAGGAGTCAGAGTCAGAGGCTTCAGAGCCTAAGGCAGAGGCAGAGTCAGAGCTCCAAATCCAGGAGGCACGGTTGTCTAGCATTCAGCAGGAGGGATCTTTTAGACTTCGTGGAGTTTTGGCGGGTCAAAAGGTTATCACCCTTCTAGATACAAGAGCCACTCACAATTTTATTGATGCTAGATTTGTGGAGAAGCGTGGACTCATAACCGACGAGTTTGAGGGCATTCGAGTTAAGGTGGCCAACGGTTACACTCTCAAATGTGACCGTATGATTAAGGATCTCCCCTTGCGCTTGAATAATTATGAATTCAAGGCTGATTATTACGTAGTGAACATGGGAGATATTGATTTAGTCTTGGGCATGAAGTGGCTTCATTCCCTTGAGGAAGTCACACTTCGTCTCAAAGACATGGAGATTCGGTTTGATGTGGATGGAAAGACTCATATTCTGAAGGCAATCCGAGACAGTAACGTCAGGACTATTTCTTTCCGACGGATGGAGAGACTTATGCGTCATGACATGGTTGAGTGGGCTGCCGAGTGCACTTTGACACCTATACAGAGAGGGACAGCATAAGGCCGAGTATCATCACGATATTTCAGGTTATGAGGATTAAGCATGGGAAGGTTTTCAGTGACATTCCACCAGGGAGACCTCCAGGCAGGGGTATTGAGCACATCATAGAGCTTGAGGAGGGCACTAATCCCGTCATGATTACTCCTTACAAGCATCCAAAACGGCTTAAGGATGAGATAGAGAAGACTATCAAAGGCTGCTCGCGATGGAGGTCACATTCGGCCAGAAGTAAATCACCCTTTACTTCTTAGTGGTTCTGAAGTGAAGAAAGGTTACTCGGTATGTGCACGTGATTCTGAGTCACGAACAAGAGAGGGATATGCATCAAAAGCGGTATCCCATACCTGCATTATAGATGAGCTTATTGATGAGCTTTCCATGGTGCTGTTATTTTTTGAAGATAGACTTGAGGTCGGGATATCACCCAGTTAGAGTCCGTGGCGCGGGGCGTTAGAAAGGCTACTTTAGATTTATCATTATGGACGCCGAGTTAAGTGGTTATGCCATTTGGAGCTAATAGCAGCTCGATGACATTTGATCCACCATGAGCAGGGTCTTCCATTCATACGAGGAGATATGTACTTATGCTTCGATATTTTTGATTCTGGCCGGGACTTAGCGAGGAGCATTTGGCTCATCGGATGCATTTTCGATTATTTTTGGAGAGAGGGAGTCCTTATGCGCCAAGGA
Source organism: Sequoia sempervirens (assembly GCA_007258455.2). NCBI lineage: Eukaryota > Viridiplantae > Streptophyta > Pinopsida > Cupressales > Cupressaceae > Sequoia > Sequoia sempervirens. The sequence goes on from VDFB02303484.1 coordinate 6,369, forward strand.
ATCCAAGTGTGATTTAAAGGGATGGTAGTTGTTATACTTAGAGCCCACATCATCGGTCACGGAGTGCGGATGGATCCTGAAAAGATCCGTGCTATCGTAGATTGGCCTACTCCTACGAACCTTACACAGCTGCGAGGATTTCTTGGTCTATGTGGGTTTTATCGCAGATTTGTTAATGGTTATTCACGCCATGCAGCACCTATGACGGATTTGTTGAAGAAAGGTGCATTCTTTTGGACTCCTGAGGCACAGGAGTGTTTTGTGAGGTTCAAGGAGCTGATGACTACGTGTCCAGTGTTAGCACTGCCAGATTTTACGAAGCCTTTTGAGCTTCAGTGTGATGCTTCTGGTGAGGGCATTGGAGCGGTGCTTATGCAGGACAAGCACCCGATTGTTTATGAGAGCAGGAAGCTCAGAGGACCAGAGAGGCTTTACAGTATTTATGATAAGGAGATGTTGGCCATAATGCATGCCTTGGCAAAATTTAGGCAATATCTCGTGGGCAGAAAGTTTTGTATTAAAACTGACCACAATAGTTTGAGGCATTTCCTGGGGCAGCGAGACTTAAATGATCGTCAGCAGAAGTGGGTGAGTAAGTTACAGGCATATGACTTTGATATCACCTACATCAAAGGTACCCAGAATGTTGTTGCTGACGCTCTCTCATGCCGGCCTTATCTGAGTTCTATGATACATATTGCAGAGGACTGGAGGCATTTGATTGTGGTAGAATATGCCAAGGACACTTGGGCATCCGGTATTGTTGAGGGATCTATGGTGGACGCCAGGTATACACTTGTGAATGACTTGATCATTTACAAGAACAGGATTTTCTTGATCCTGGGATCAGAGATGAAGAACACTATTATGCGAGCCTTTCATGATGTACCTACAGCAGGGCATCCCAGGTACTTCAAAACATATAGATAGATTCGGGAGAGATTTACATGGAAGGGTCTTAAGGCGGATGTTCTTCAGTATGTGCGTGAGTGCCCTGTTTGTCAGCAGAACAAGCAGGAGAACACGTACCCGGTAGGATTGTTGTAGCCACTTCCGATTCCTGATAGGAAGTGGGAATGCCTGTCGATGGATTTTATTACGGGCTTGCCTAAAGCCCAGGGATAGGATTGTATATATGTAGTTGTGGATCGGTTGACGAAGTATGCCCACTTCTTTCCGATCACCACCACTTACACAGCTACACAGGTAGCAGAGGTCTTCTTCCATGAGGTTTTCAGGTTACATGGGTTGCCTCGGAGCATAGTTAGTGACAGGGATAGTCGGTTCTTGAGTCACTTCTGGCAGGAGGTGTTCAGACTTTGTGGGACCAAGCTTACACCGAGCACCAGTTCCCACCCGCAGACCAATGGTCAGACGGAAATAGTAAACAAATGGGTGGAAGGTTACCTTAGGAATTACATTGCAGGGCAGCAAAAGGCGTGGGTCAAGTGGATATATTTATGCGAATATTGTTATAATACTACTTTTCACATGACCGTTCAGATGTCCCCTTTCATGGCGTTGTATGGTTATGAGGCGCCTAGCTTTCTGGATTTGCTACTGAGTGACAGTAGAGTGCCTAGTGCTGGAGATTTATTGCAGGAGAGTCAGGACACTATGAGGGCTCTTAAGGAAAATATTGCTAAGGCACATAATCAGCAGAAGCAGTATGCAAATCAAAAGAGGACAGAGAGATCTTTTGAGGTGGGAGACATGGTATACCTCATGCTGCAGCCCTACCGTCAGTCTACTCTTAGGAAGAGTGGATCCGAGAAGCTTAAGCCGCGGTATTATGGTCCTTTCAGGATTCTGAGGCGTGTTGGAGAGGTGGCTTACGAGCTAGAGCTTCCGGCGGATAGTAAGGTCCACAACGTTTTTCATGTGTCATGTCTCAAGAAGGCGTTGGGACACCGTGTGGTACCTTCAACAGTATTACCTCCCTTAGATGATGAGGGTTGATGCCAGTTCAGGTCAGTCCCCAGCATGAATAAGAGAAACTGTTGATTCTTGCTTGAGGAGGACTATCGGGGGAATGCGAGGTGAAATGGAGACACAGTGAGGATATACTACATGGAGGGAAGCTGAGGAGGTGCTGACATCAGGAGTTGAGATTGCTTGAGGACAAGCAATTCGGGGGAGGCTGACTGTAATGTCCTTCGGTTGACATCTCTCAGTTCATGAGATTAGCCTATCATGTGACCCTCGTAGGCTGATAGGGTGGATATAGGGTCTTGTTGAGGCATGGCTTGGCTTCAATTGTCAAAATTATTCAGTTTGGCTTTCGTTCGGGGTCGTTCGGACATCATTTGCTTGACTTACTATTTTTAGTAAGTGGAGACACTCAGCAGAGCAACCCTGCTATTTTTTAGCAGTATGGTCTGGTCGTATGCGAATTTAGTCACTTATCATCTGGCTTCTGATGGTTCATCATTTGGACCTGTTTTGAGAGGAATTAATATTTGTTTGCGAAAATAAATATTAATTAATTAAAGGCTATATTATAAAGTTATAATATAATTAAATATTATAACTTAAGTGACTTAAAGGAAGGGGTCGACCAACATGAGGAAGGGGCCACTTTTCAATTATATTTTATAATTAAAAGTGTGTACGAAACTTTGGAAAAATTAAAAGAAAAGTTCGAACTTTATTTAAATGATGCTTTTTTGAGAAAAGTCGACCCTCTTGAGAATATAAGGTTTTTCATTGTGAAGAAAGGGTATTATGTTATGAAATCGAATTTTTGCCAAGTGCTTCTTTTGAGAACAGAGCCAAGGGTTCCAGTTTTCATTCTGCATTGGAGAACGAACCATCTTCAGTGTTTGCAGTTCAGAGGCTGTGAAATATCAGCTGATCTATTGCTTGTCAGAGAGATAGCTTCACTCAGAGGTTATCACAGAGCTTCACCATTTGAGACATCTTCAGGGTTTTTGGTTTGAAACTCTTCCGGGAAGGGTTCTTCATTTTAGGCGCCCACTTTCCAAGATCTGGACACGTTTTTCAAGGGCCGTACAGATCCATCATTGCTGCTACTGAGCCGTACTTGTTGCTGCAGGGCCATACTTGCAAGTAAAGGCCGTACTTTTCATCTTGGGAAAAACGCCTCTCTTTTGGGCATTCTGACTTCATCAACAAAGGCCCCTATTCATCTGGAAGCATTTGCAATCATCTGGCGAAGGGAGAAGTCTTTATCTGGATGGCCGTACTATATCGTGTCTCTCACAGGCGGCTGCAATCAGGTTTTTAGTTATTGAAATCAGCTTTGCTTTTTTTCTTGCATGTTAGGGTTTGAAATTTGTAAACACCGAGAAAGCATAAATAAACTATTTGCTATTGATCTGAGATTCAAATCTGTCAGTTTTCAGCTTATATGATTTATTGTAGATTTTTAAAGCAATTTCTTTCAAAATCGCATTTCATATGTTTATGCAAAAAAACACAAAAAAATAAAAAACGCTCAAAAACAAGCAAAATCAATCAGTTTCAGAAACAGTGAGAACAGGGGTTTCTACACTCTTGTTTAGTTTCCTCTGTTTCACCTTGCTTATCTGAATTTTCTGATTTGAATATATCAGCTGAATATGCCTCCAATTCATGATTCTTTCCCCTTTCCGTACACCTATGTCTTGGGGCCCATGATTCTTTGCATGTGAAACACAAAATTTTCTTCCTTAGCTCCCTTCTTGTGATGTCCCCACTCTAGTTAGTATCAGTTGCAGATGGGTTAGCCTATTACTTGGACCCTCGTAGGCTAATATGTTTGGATAGAGGGTCTCAGTGGCAGTTAATGGAGGTCGTTGTCAGTCTATTTCTTCAGTTTAGTATTTGGTTCAGTTCCAGGCCTTTGTAGATTAGTGTTTGACTCAGTTTGAGGGACTTACTATTTATAGTAAGTCAATTTTTCAGTGATGCTATTTTTAGTCAGGGCGCCTAGACACATGGGGGTTATACAGTGGTGACCCCAGCTTCAGACGACATGTCAAAATACTGAATATTGAGGGAGATATTCATATTCAAGTGGTTAAGTTATATTTAATTATAAAAAGGGATATTATGAAGTTATATTTTAACTTTATAAAAATGAGCCACTTATTTAATTAAGTGAGATTTAAATATTTAAATAAAAAAAGCTTCGCTCAAGTGAGATAAATTATTTAATAAGAGTATATAGTATCTTAAATACATTTTAAATGTATTAAAGAGCTTTTGGGAAGTCGTACCTTTTTGAGAAGAATATAAGAAGCCAAGACAAGTCAACCTCATTATCATTGATCATTTGACATTGTTTGCTTTGGCTTCTTTCAATTTTGTGCCTAAGACAAGGGTTTCAGCCATTTTGACACCATTGGAGAAAGGAAATTCTTCAGTGTTCTACAATCTTGAAGCTGTGAAAGACCAGCTGAATCATTGCTACAGAGGGCTTCATTCTGGAGTCCATTTGTGTTTGCAGGAGATCTACCTTTGAAGTTATTTATAGTTTTCAATCAGGAAAGGGGCTTACTAGTGGAGGCGTCCATTTTCATCAGCTTTCTACATCAATAAATAGGTCGTACAATTTATATTGTTGGCCGTACCATTCACCATAGGCATGTGTGGGGTTTCTAGCTGGGGTGTAGGAAGTAGAGGCTGAAACTCCTCTCCTTCTTGGCCTTGATCAAAACCAATTGGAGCGGCTAGTCTAGTACTATCATTTGGCACTCATTCCAAGGTGGAGAAACCCTCATCTAGAGCAGATTAGTTTATTTCATCAAATTTCTCATTGCTGGTTGTGATTTCTAGATTTCTCAAATAAGGGTTTGCTGGCATATTCGGGTATGCCACCTTGTTTTATGCTATGTTTCTATCTTGTATTGACAAATCTATTTACATCTCATGCTGAATAAGAATCATTGTAGCAATTATATATTTTCAGTTATTTGTTAAATCTTGCCTGGCAACTTTCTTATTTAATTATCAAAACTTCGTTAAAACACAAGCAACAACACAAAATGGTGCATTCAACATCTGTAGGCAGAGTTAGAACCAACAGGGTTCTTCACAATGGTATCAGAGCTTTGATCCTGCCATCCTGGAGGGTTAGAAGTTCTTATGCGGTTGCATCAAGTTGGACCTCACAGGTATTACTCACGTAGGAGACATGGATTACAAAGAAACCAATTTGAGGAGATACCATTAGAATTCCAGTTCAAGGAGACATCGTTTGAAATCATGGGAGACAGGGACGATGGTGAGTCGCCTAGAAACCATGGTAACAATGAGGACAGAGAAGCCAGAGACATTCTGAGGGGTCTTGTAGCTGGGCAGGAATAGGTAGCAAATGTGTTGTGGCAGCTTAGTACAGTCGTTCAACATATGACCATTCCTAGGAGACTGAATCAGGACCAGGAGGAGGATGGTAGTGTTGATGGAGCCCCACGGATGAGAGTAACACCCGCATGCACCTATGACAGGCCTACACACCCTACATTTGTGAGAAATGAACCTGAAGAGGGGAACGTGGATGAGGAGGAAGGTGACTTGGTCTTTGCAGATAACGTGATGACACTGCATGATGAGTGGGAAGCATTACCACAGAGAGTTAAGGATCATCTTAACTTTGATAGGTTCATGAGTCAGAAAAGAGAGCACAGCAGGAACAAGACTGACAGGAGACCAAGGAATAAAAACAATGATCTTAGACATGCAACCAACAAGCTCACACTCTCCACTTTTGATGGCAGTGGAAGGGTTACAACCAGAGCTTGGGTTAGCAAGTTGGACACTTTCTTGACCTTACATCCTATGGCAGAAGAAGACGCCATTAAATTTGCAGCTTTGCATTTGGATGGGGTAGCTCATGACTAGTGGCACCATGGGATGGTTACCTTGCAGCATGACCGTATTAATTCATATCAGGAGTTCACTGACAGGTTAGTTGAGCGTTTTGACAAAAGAGATCCAGAGTTGTACTTCAGAGATCTAGCTCAGCTGAAACAAATGGGCAGTTTGGAATCTTACATTCGTGAATTTCAAAAGCTTTCGGTCATGGTTACAGGTATCTTAGAGAAGAGGCTAGTCAAATTATTTGTAGAGGGTCTTTATGAGCCTATGAAGGGTTGGATCAAGGCTTTTGATCCCCCCACCTTGCAAGAAGCTAGGAGGAAAACTCGTAGCAGGGAACTTACAGCTCCACATAGTAAGTTCAACTCAAAACCGTCTTCATCCTATAATGACAGCAAATCAGATTCAAAGAAATCAGAAAATGTTGATCAAAAGAAGAAATTTGCAGCCCCTTTGGATAGGGAAACAATTAATGATTTGCGTAGGAGGAAGTTGTGTTTTTATTGGAAGAGTCGTTATGATCTAAACAATGATTGTCGTCTTAAGGCTAAGGGTCAAAATGCCTATGGAGTGGTTTTATGAGGGTGAAAACATGACTGATATAACAGACCAGCAAGCTGATCAAGAGGATTCAGGAACTGAAAACTTGGAAATTGAAGTTGAAAATAAAGGAGAAATGGAGCTACAGGAAGCTCATACGTCTAGCATGCAAAGGGAAGGCTCTTTTAGGTTGCGTGGACTCTTGGCTAGTCAAAGAGTCATTTTTTTGCTTGATACAGGTGCAACTCACAATTTCATAGATGCACGGTTGGTGGAAAAGCGTGGAATTCAGACTCAGGAGTTTGAAGGGATAAGGGTAAAAGTTGCTGATGGTTACACTCTCAAATGTGAGAGAATGATTCTGGATCTGCCTATGAAACTCAATAACTATGAGTTTAAAGTAGATTTTTATGTGGTTAATATAGGAGGCATCAATTCTGGATCTGCCTATGAAACTCAATAACTATGAGTTTAAAGTAGATTTTTATGTGGTTAATATAGGAGGCATCAATGTGGTCCTTGGCATGAAGTGGCTTCATGCAATTGAAGAATTTACACTCAACCTTAGAGAAATGGAAATGAAATTCAAGGTTGACGAGACTAATCATGTACTTAAGGCCATTAAGGACAACAACTTGAAGGTAATCACTCTTAGGAGAATGGAGAGACTTATTAGACATCAGATGGTAGAGTGGGCAACAAAGTGTAAGTTGATGCCTTCATATGAGGAGTAACACAAAACACCCTATCATCCAGATGTTTAGGAGCTCAGAGTTAAGCATACAAAGGTGTTCAGTGACATACCACATGGTAGACCTCCTGATAGAGGCATATAGCACATCATTGAGTTGGAAGAGGACACCAAGCCCATTATGATTACACCTTACTGGCACCCAAAGCATTTGAAGGATGAGATTGAGAAAACCATCAAGGAATTGCTTGCTATGGGACATATAAGGCCAAGTAAGTCTCCTTTCGCTTCATCAGTGGTTTTGGTGAAGAAGAAAGATGGTACACTCAGGATGTGCATTGATTACCGAATGTTGAACAAGAGGACAATTAAGAATATGTATCCCATTCCTTGCATCGACGAGTTGATAGATGAGCTTCATGGAGCTTGTTACTTCTCCAAGATAGACTTGAGAACATGATACCACCAGATCAGAGTCAGAGAGCAGGATGTTGAGAAGACTGCATTCAAATGTCATTGTGGACACTATGATTTTTTGGTTATGCCCTTTGGCTTAACCAATGCTCCAACTACTTTTCAGTCCACTATGAATAGGGTCTTCCACTCTCAGTTGAGGAGATTTTTTTTGTTATTCTTTGACGATATTTTGGTTTACAACAGATCTTGGGAGGAGCACATGGTTCACCTGGATACTGTTTTGGGCTTACTTGATAGGGAGTCCTTGTACGCCAAGGAGTCCAAGTGCACATAAGGCATGGAATTTTTTTTATATTTGGGTCACATCATCAACGTAGAGTGAGTTCGCATGGACCCTGATAAGGTTCGTGCCATTATTGTTTGGCTTGCTCGTGAGACTTTGACTCAGCTCGGGGGATTCGTTGGGTTATGCGCCTTCTACCGTTGGTTTGTTAGTGGATTTTCGTAGCATGTTGGACCACTTACAAATTTGACTAAGAAGGGAGCATTTGTTTGGACTCCTTAGGCACAAGAGTGTTTCGAGAAGTTCAAACAGTTGATGACTACATGTCCAGTTCTAGCTGTGCCAGATTTCACCAAGCCTTTTGAGCTTCATTGTCATGCTTGTGAAGAGGGTATTGGTGCAATGATTATTCAGGACTATCACCTGATAGCTTTCAAGGGCAAGAAGCTAAGGGGTTCTGAGAGGAGCTACAGTATCTACAAGGAAATGTTGGCCATCATGCATGCAATGGCCAAGTTCAGGCAGTACCTAGTTGGCAGTAAGTTTTGTGTCAAAACTGATCATAACAACTTGAGGCATTTCCTTGGACAGTAGGATCTAAATGAACGTCAATAGAAATGGGTCAGCAAGCTACAATCTTATGATTTTGACATCTACTATGTCAAAGGGACTTAGAACGTTGTTGTTGATGCCTTATCTTGTCGTCCCCATTTGAGCTCTATGGCAGAGATTTCAGAGGATTGGAGACACTTGATTGTAGCAGAGTATGCCAAGAATCCGTGGGCTTCTGGCATTATTGATGGGACAGTACATGACAATAGGTACTCTCTTGTGAATGACCTCATCATTTACAAAGACAATATTCTTAGTCCCAGGTTCAGATGTGAGGAACAAGGTGTTGAGGACTTTCCACGATTCACCCATGGCTGGTCATCCCGGATACTTTAAGACCTATAGGCAGGTAAGGGAGAGATTCTGTAATGTCCCCAATTTAGCCCTACGCTCTTCATTTGGATTTAGCCTATTTCTGGAAACTCGTAGGCTAAGCAGAAGCTCGAATCAGGGTTTCCAAACTTCTTGGAGGATGTTTTCGTCTTTTCGCGGAGTCTTCTTTTGGAATTGTTGAACTTGGATTGCGGATTCCTTCTGGGTTTTCTGAGAGCTTCGCGTTGGTGGTTTCAGTTCGGCATTCTGAGCAATTACATGAATTTACTATTTTTAGTAAATTCTATTTTTAGTAGTTGACTTGTTGACTCCTAATCAGTTGGCTCCACTTTGGCAGTCTGTTCAGACGGTATGGTTGAATTTGGCTTATGATGCATTTCCATGGTGATATAAGATATTTTATATTATAATGTTATAATTTAACATTATAATTCCTTGTTCTAGCATCATGAATTAATATTGTCTTTAAAAGGGGGACATTGAAGGGTATTTTCACATGGAGGAATTATTTTAATATTTCTAAAAACCAAATATTGCTCAAGGAGTTTGGACGCCAACTTTGGGTGAGCCAAATATTTTATTTAAAAAGTGAAATTTATCTTCTTAAGCAAGTACGCCATCCTAAGGGTGAAGACAAAAGACAAGTCAATGACCTAAAAGAATCTTTGAGGTGGCGCGCTTCTTGGAGGTTTCTAGAAAGCTCTTCTGAAGTTATAAATTGGAGCTCGGGGTCCTCATTTTGTTTATCTGATGAATTTGCAAAGTTATGCTGCCGGAATGGTGTTGGAATTGCTTCGAGGAATGCATGCCTCCTAGCTTGGCTCTTCTTCTTGCTTGAAAGACAGCAACTAGTTGAGAGGTTTAGTTGTAGTTGGTTTCCTTTCATTGTAGTTGGTTCTTCTCACATTCTGTAGTTGGGTTATTGTATTTTCTGTCAATTTTAGAGTTGCTGGTTTGTATGGCTGTAGGTTGTTTTTACTCATAACTCAAGAAACAGAAATAATATTGTTCTGGGTACTGTTCCAATCTATTTTCCTATGTAGGGCGACCATATGTGCAAGTTTCCAGAATTTTATTTGAAGTCTATGAATTATCTAAAGTAAATCGCCCTTGCTTGCAGGCAATTTCACTTTTTAAGTGCTTTGGAAGTCGTGCAAAATAAATAGGGGTCTTTGTGAGAAGTTTTTGTGTTCCATCTTCATTGTCATCATCATTAGAATGTTTTGCAATTGATTTCAAGTTAAATGAGTGAGTATTGAGAGAGATATGAGCATTTTAGTGTGATGATAGGTTGCTGGTTTACCTTTTAAAAGTGCAGATCTGTTTAAAACAGAATATTCAGTTTGGTTTTGGAGTGAAGTAAAGGGTCTTAGCATTCTTGTTAAGCAAGGAGAATCCTCTTTATTGATGTACGATGTATTGCTCTAATTCTATGCTCTTGGTAGGCGATTGCTCTTCATATTGTAAGCTGAACAGTAGTACTGTCAGCAGTTCTCTAATCTTGCTTATCATGTTTTGTAACGATTACTTTACATTCTGAAGTGCTTTGTAATTCTTTATATCTCCGCCCTATGGTAGCTCCATTCCCACTTCGGGTTTGAAAGCACATTCTGGGTGTTGAGTTTACTTTCAGCATTCTTGCTTATTTCCCTTCATAGCATTGTAATTCTTAGCACTCCGCCATATGGTCGCCTCCTTTCCATACTGGATTGGGTAGCACATGCTTGGTGTTGAGTTTGTTCTCAGTACTTGTAGTGTAGAAGATCCTTTGACCATATGTTCGTCCTTCACGGACACATTCTTGGTTAGAGTTACCTTCAGTTGCATTTTGTTTAAGGCACTGACGATCCTCTTGCCATATGATAGCCTCTCTCTTGTTGAGATTGAGTGCGCATTCTTGGCAACGAGTTATTTGTAATATGCTGGTTTGAATTATCTAACCCTAACGGGTGCTCTCTGCATTGTTGTGTAATTGGTAAAAATCGAAAAAATTGGCTCGGAATATTTCAGATTCACTTGGAAGGGTCTCAAATCTGATGTTCTTCATTATGTCAAGGAGTGCTCTGTTTGTCAGCAGAACAAGCAAGAGCATACTTACCGTGCTGGGTTGCTTCAGCCACTTCCTATTCCTGAAAGGAAGTGGGAATGCTTGTCTATAGATTTTATTATGGGCTTGCCGAAAGTTCAAGGGAGAGACAACATTTATGTGGTAGTAGATCAGTTGACCAAGTATGCACATTTCTTCCCGATCACCACTACCTATTCAGCTGCACAGGTAGCAGATCTATTCTTTCATGAGGTATTCAAATTGCATGGGTTACCTCAGAGTATTGTCAGTGATAGCGACAATAGGTTCGTGGGTCACTTCTGGCAGGAGTTATTCAGACTATGCGGGACAGAGCTTACTCCAAGCACTAGCTACCACCCCCACAGTGATGGGCAGATAGAGATTGTCAACAAATGGGTGGAGGGATACCTGTGGAACTACATTTTTGGGCAGCAAAATGCTTGGGTGAAGTGGTTGCATCTTTGTGAGTACTGCTGTAATTCCACTCACCATATGACTATTTAGATGACGCCTTTTAGAGCTTTATATGGATATGATGTGCCTAGTTTCCTTGATTTATTGTTGAGCGATTGCAAAGTGCCTAGTGTTGGGGATCTATTACAGGAGAACTAGGATATCATGAGAGCCCTTCGTGAGAATATTCAAAAGGCTCAAAATCAACAAAAGCAGTATGCTGATCAGAGGAGGGTTGAGCGATCATTTGAGATAAGAGATATGGTGTATCTGATGCTGCAGCCCTATAGGCAGTCCACTCTTAGGAAGAGGGGCGCAGAGAAGCTCAAGCCACGCTATTATGGGCCGTTTAGGATTATCAGGTGAGTTGGAGAGGTGGCTTACGAGTTAGATTTACCAGTAGACAGTAATGTGCACAATGTGTTCCATTTGTCACGCCTCAAGAAGGCGTTGGGACAACATATAGTTCCTTCTTCAGACCTACCACCCCTGGATGATGAGGGGAAGTTGATATTAGTACCTGAGGCCATCTTGGATTCCAGAGAGTGTCATCTTCGAAGACGGGTTATTAGGGAATATTTGGTTAAGTGGAGAGATCTGTCGGCAGAGGATGCTACTTGGGAGAGCGAGAGCATTTTACAGCATCCGGCATTGAGTTTGCTTGAGTACAAGTAAATTCGGGGAGGGTGGACTGTAATGTCCCCACTCTAGTCAGTATTAGTTGTAGATGGGTTAGCCTATTACTTGGACCTTTGTAGGCTAATATGTTTGGATAAAGGGTCTCAGTGGTAGTTAATGGAGGTCGTTGTCAGTCTATTTCTTCAGTTCAGTATTTGGTTCAGTTCCAGGCCTTTGCAAATCAGTGTTTGGCTTAGTTTGAGGGACTTACTATTTATAGTAAGTCAATTTGGCAGTGATACTATTTTTAGTCAGGGCACTTGGACACATGGGGGTTATACAGTGTTGACCCTAGCTTCAAACGGGATGTCAAAATATTGAATATTGAGGGAGATATTAATATTTAAGTGGTTAAGTTATATTTAATTATAAAAAGGGATATTATAAAGTTATATTTTAATTTTATAAAAATGAGCCACTTAAATTTAATAAAGTGAGATTTAAATATTTAAATCAAAAAAGGTATGCTCAAGTGAGATAAATTATTTAATAAGAGTATAAAGTATCTTAAATACATTTTAAATGTATTAAAGAGCTTTTGGGAAGTTGTGCCTTTTTGAGGAGAATATAAGAAGCCAAGACAAGTCTACCTCATTATCATTTGAAATATGCTAACCAATTTTTTTCGATGAATTAACACAACATAACTAGCACTTAGCCAACTTGATTAGCGTTAGCTCCAAATAGAAAACCAAACTTGAAATGAACTCACACCAAGAATGCACACTCAATCCCAATGAGGGATAGGTGTTGTCATATGGCGGAGGAGCTAAATGAAAAATACTTGAAAGAAACTTCTCAACGTCAAGAATGTGCACACAAGATCCCACTGAGGGCGAGGTGCTAACATATGACGGAGTGTTTAAATTGAAAGCTAGAAATTAACAGGCGGATAACCAGCCATGAAGAGCATTTCCACACTACCACCAAACAGTGGGGGGAAAAGATTATAATTAAAACAATTCATCCGCTGCGGCGGGCATCCACAGAATTGTGGGGATTCACCACTATGAAAGTGGGTACAAGAGTGTTACAATCAAATTATCCACACTGGCGGTAAACCATCCAGGGGTACTTATGTGAGAAGAAGAAGAATTAATTGCAGCAATTAGAACTGGAACAGTACTACTGTTTACAGTCTTTACAAATAAGAAATAAGCTGCAAATTACATATGAATTACAATAGTCTTCAAACACATGAGTAATAGATGATCTCATACAATTATTTATCTCTCTAACTACTGATAATGAGTCAAAAATCAGAACTTCAAAGGTCTGATACAAAAAACAGTAAACTGGAAATGTCAATCAGCAACTATGAAATTCAATGAAAAGTTCATAACTCACTTAATTCACCTCCAAATCGAATGTCGTCTTTTGCTGTGTCTTCTTAGGAGGTAGGCGCCCAAAAACAGATCACAAACAGCACCAAAACTCAGCATATAATTCAAGCACGAATTCCAATGCTTTCAAGAATGGTACGGCCCTCCTTGAGGGGCGATTTTGTCATTAAAACTCAGCAACTCAAAATAAAAATCTGGAAACTTGTGGAAGGGGTCGCCCAAAGCATAGAAATCAGATTCTCGAATGCCCAGAACAAAATAAAAATTACTCACAAAGCTGTATACAAATTCGACTTTCAGCTGTGACTGTATCAGCAACTTCAAAACTGGAAATTTCATCAAAATCTTCAACTATTGAGCTCAATCTGCTAGTCTCATTTGAGAAGCAACAAATGTCCAACTAGGTGTTGTATTTCAAACACGAAATTGGATTGGAACTAGGAGGTAAGCATCCCTCGAAGTATTAAACAAGTTGTCATTTCGACAGCATAACATTAGCATAAAAATATTGGATAATCAGCTCTTCAAACAGCAGCAATATATAAGCTTTAGTTGGCAAATGAAGCAACAAGAACTCTTCAAATTCCAAGAAGTTGAATCACTTCAACTTCCAAAAGGGACGCCACCTTTTTGCCTTTTATTTTTTGAAATAATAAGATATCATTCAACTTCCCTTTTAGGCATCCATTTCATATTGCAACAATAAAGCATTTATTAAATAATTAAATGCTCACTTGACCCCTTTATGTCCCCTTCTTTAAAACAACTTGAAGTCATCAAGCCTAGGCGTGGGGTACAACTTCAAGACGAGAAAATTGACTAAGAATAGAAACTGGGGTCCAAGGAGATAATAAATACAATACCCAAAGGCACTTAGCTGATGAATGCTAAAAAATATGGCGTGACAAATGTAAGCCGGGCAAGTTGATGATGATGCTTCTGCCAAAAATGAACTTACTAAAAATAGTAAATGCCAAAAATAGTAAGTTTACTTCAAAACCATCAGAAAGCCAAATTGAACACTGAACTGCAAAGGACTGAATTGCTGCTAGATAGATACTGCCAAAAGATAGACTTGCTAAAAATAGCAAACTGCTATAAATAGTAAGTCTGCACAACATCCTCTGAACGCCAACTGAGCAGTATCTGAAAGAGAAAACCCTAGTTTTATACTTCAGCTTAGCCTACGGATTTCCGGAAATAGGCTAAATCCAAAAGAAGAGTGTATGGCCAAAATGGGGACATTACATCATTGATCATTTGACATTGTTTACTTTGGCTTCTTTGAAGTTTGCGCCTGAGACAAGGGTTTCAGCCATTTTGACACCATTGGAGAACGAAAATTCTTCAGTGTTCTGCGATCTTGAAGCTATGAAAGACCAGCTGAATCATTGCTACAAAGAGGGTTTCATTCTGGAGTCCATTTGTGTTTGCAGGAGATCTACCTTTGAATTTATTTATAGTTTTCAATAAGGAAAGGGGCTTACTAGTGGAGGCGCCCATTTTCATCAGCTTTCTACATCAATAAACAAGTCGTACAATTTCTATTGTTGGTCTACCATTCACCACAGGAATGTGTGTGGTTTCTAGCTGGGGCATAGGAACTAGAGGCTGAAACGCCTCTCCTTCTTGGCCTTGATCAACACCAATTGGGGCAGCTAGTCTAGTACTATCATTTGGCACTCATTCCAAGGTGGAGAAACCCTCATCTGAAGTACATCAGTTTATTTCATCAAATTTCTCATTGCTGGTTGTGATTTCCAGATTTCTCAAATAAGGGTTTGCTGGCATATTCGGATATGCAACCTTGTTTTATGCTATGTTTCTATCTTGTATTGACAAATCTATTTACATCTCATGTTGAATAAGAATCATTGTAGCAATTATATATTCCCAGTTATTTCTTTTTAAATTTTACCTAGCAACTTTCTTATTTAATTGTTAAAACTTTGTTAAAACACAAGCAACAACACAAAACGGTGCATTCAACACCTATAGGCAAAGTTAGAACCAGCAGGGTTCTTCACACTTCTGAAGTCTTCTTCCACCTTTCTTGAGGGGGTTTCTTTGGGCTGAATGTTTTCCTTGTTATCACGCTTCTTGTCTCTATCATGCTGAAAGGATTTTGATGAAATTTTGTTTCAAGGGGCAGCCAGCTCCATCCTTCTTGCTTCCTTCATTGCCCCCTGTAATGAAGGTGGTTCAAATTGACCCATCCTCTAATGGGCTCCATTAGTCCTTCACTAAAAAGGACTACCAACCTCCTCTTTGTAATATTAGGAACTATAATAGATAGCCTTTGAAACTTTGATATGTAGGCATCCATAGTATCGTGTTGCCTCAAGTGTTCTAGCTCTTTGAAATGTAACTCTGGGTCCTTTTTGTCAAATTGCTCAATGAGTTTGTTAGTGAACTCATCATATGTGGTGATTAGGTTGTGGCCCAGTGTAACTAGACCGTGGTACCACCACTCATGCGCAATCCCAACCAAATGCAATGTGGCAAACTTAATTGTCTCATCCTCTGCCATAGGCTTAAGAGTCAAATAATTATCCAACTTCTAAACCCATGCCCTGGCTTTGCGTTTGTCGCTACCATGAAAGTGAGCTAATGTGACCTTACCCAAAGCTTGCTGAAAATCTTTCTGCATTGTTGGTCCTCTATGCTCAACTCTACCATTGTTCCTCTTTCTTTGGTTCAAGAAATCATTCAATGATAAATGGTTTTGAATCTCCTTTGGAAGTGTATCATACTTTTCCCATCCAACCCTTATCTCATCTACTAGAGGAGCTTGAACCTCTGGAATGATATGTGCTTCCTCTCTGCATGTAAAGGTAGGATGAAGTGGCCTTTTTATTGATCTAGATACTGCTGCAATAGTATGCCCATTTGTGTTATGTTGATGACAAGAGCTACCCTCACCATTATGTGTAGGAGTAGTTAAAGTGACCCCCTAATTCACTCTGCCTTGGTGTTTGGACTAATTCAACTATCTCGTCCTTTATCCCTTTCTGCCATATTCCTTGAACTACTTTCACTGTCAATGGGTGAATCCTGATGTATTCCAAGGATTCCTGAAATAGTCTCTCCTTTTGGGACTTGTGGGGTCTACCATTGAGTTTTCCTTAGTTCCCTATTAAAATATCTTTGCTCTCTTTCACTCATAGATGGTACATGCACTTAGCAAAGTTTCACAAATAGAGGGTGGCAGGGAAAGTCCAGCTCTGATACCACTTTAAGAACACCTCTTATTTTTATATTTTAATTTTTTTGCTAATAAGTGTGCTCAACATAAACAATTGCACAAGATATCACCCTTTTTTAAAAATGCTATTCAATTAGACAAGCTATTATGATATATCAAAGCAGTACCTCAATTTTAGGAGTTGGGGTGATCATAGTAAGTCAAGAAATTATGGCATAAGGTGCAGGCTGAAATGTGACAGGTCTAAGAATGATTGATAAAGTAGTTGCAGATCTAATATTTCTTGTTGCAAACAATCAGTGATGGAAAACCTTAAAGAATAACCTCCCAAGCTACTTAGAATACCTTCCAGAGCTGTCCAACAACTTCACACACACTAAAGTTAACCAAATAGTCTTCAATGGCAAGGAAATGTCAACTTTTAGGTTTGGTATGACTGTGCAAGTGGTAGCAGGTTTGCTGCTCAGAGGGTGCAGGTCAAACAACAATGGAGAGGCCTTCAAACACCCTCCAATCACACCTAGAACACCTCCAAGGATTACCAAATAGTATTTGTAATAACCACCTTAGATTTTTTTGTTGAGATTATGTTAGCTTCAACTGCAAATGAAAGCATAACTTCCTTTCCACTTTTTGATCACTAAGTTACGTTATGGACAAGGTGAGAGCATACAGTGTAAGCATTACAATAATTATACTTGAAAATCAGTTGGTTAAAGTAACAAACACTTATTCAGTGGGGTAGGCTAAGCACATCCACTTTGCAGTGGGAAAGCTAATATAATTATGAAATGTAAAACAAGCTCTTCCACTTTTTAGTGTTGAGCGAATGCCAAAGCCACTTATTCAGTGGGGTGAGTGCAAAGCTACTTATGCAGTGGATAGAACAAGAGCCACTTATGCAATGGGGTAATGTAATGTCCCCTTCTCAGTAGCCACCTAGAGTGCGTTTTACCCTTTAATTATTCCCGAAAGGCTAAAAGGAGAAATAAGGGAATAAATATTAAATTAATTTTTTGTAAAGTTATCTCAATAAAATAATATCATAAAGATAGCTTTATGCTTAATTAATTTAATAAAGTGACTAAAATAAAATGTTATATTATAAAGTCACTTAAAGAATAAAATATTATTATTTTCTAGAAGCTTCTTGGAGGTGATTGTGAATTCTTTTTAAGTAGCTTATTGCAAGCCATTTGACATATCTTGAGTTCATCTACTTTCATGCTTGTGAGGTATAAGCTTGATTGCTTGCATTGCTCGAGGGTTTGAATACTCTAGAGTACTGGTTTCGGTTGTGCAATATCAACCCTAGTTGGATTGGAGAGGGAGATACATCAGTCTTCCATTGGTGGCAAAATTTAATGGCCTTTGGCCAAATTTTGGAGAAGTTAGAAGAATTCGATATTGCTGGCTTGATCAACATCTTCAGTTTTGAAGAAGGATGATTTCTTTAGAGGATTGTTGGGAATCATTTTCAGTTTGGAAAGAAACATAATCTGCAGTTTGGGGGTCGATTTTGTGATTGGAAAAGACAACCGAATTTTCTGCTTGAAAGGCGTTCATAGCAGCAATGTGTATTCTCTCTTGAGGCACGATTTTGGTCTACAAGAAAGGACGACTTTGGTGATTGAGTGTGGCACATGAGGTGCAGCTAGCAAAGATTCAAGAAGGCACGATTTTGGGGTTGGCAGCAAATAAAATATTCGATTATTGCTTGGAGGTTTGGCGCAGCTCATCTAGCATCTAGGAGACAATTTTGGACAGAAATTTGAATTGCCTCTACATCAGATTTCTCTTCACAAGCTGGGACGTCATTTCCAGGTTCTCAAATTAGATTGTAGTCTTGCATATTTTAGGAGTATTTGCATTATTGTAATCGCTAGAACTAATCGTTGTCAAACAGTGATATCATATTGTAAACTTTGCATATTTATATCAATGAAATCTGCATATCATCTCATGGTCGATAAGGTCTGAGTTACATTTTCAGTCATCTCTTACAACAAACATTGTGATCAGTTTCATGTCAGCAATAACATTTATGGGGAGTTTGGAGTTTGTCATCAAAATGTTTGTCAAAATGTCTAAGTTGCTGTAGATGCATATTTATATAAATTCAATCATCTATGTGCATTGAAAAATACAAAAACACTTGCATTTCATTCCTAGTTCAGTTGTGGACTGTTTGGCATTGATAGTTAAGTCTCTTATGCATCATTCCATTCCTCAAAAACAAGAAAGGCAAAACAGAAAATCATTTACCAGCATAAAACACTTTGCAAGACAACCGTTTGACAAAATACCCAAGACAACAAAACTGAAAAATCAGACCAGAATTGGCAAGGCATTTTACAGGTAAGTACCAAAAAGTAATAAGAGCAAGATCATTGGTGGTACTACCACTCAGTATTACATGGTTAGCTCTTACAATTCATTCCAAATCAGGTACATAATTGTTGTCACAAATATAAATATGATATGAAGATGAACCAAGCACCTGCAATGAACCCCAACTTAGGAAACCCAACACCAACAATGTAATAACAATTATACCTCAAGGGAATGGCAATTAGGTGACTGGTACAGGTCTGCAACTTTGCTGCAGCAGTCTGGACAGCGAAGCAATGACTCAAAAATCTTCACCAATTCATCCACCAATGTACCCAATGGTCAATGTAGGCTTGGAGCAATGTTTCCAGCTTATCTAATCAACTTTACACCTTTTATGAATGAACAATGAGGATCTAATAATGATTGAACAACAGCTACAGGTCTGTCACAACTCAAAAAACTCCAAAAAACCTTCAATAACTTTGGAAACAAACACTATCAAATGCACTCAACCTGAAATACCCAAAACTGAAAACTTCAATCAGCACCAATGGTGATTCTTGGATGGAATCACACCAGTCTAGCTAGGGAATATCTCTCAATTCCGAAACTAGAAAAATCCATGAGGGTTTTTGTCCTCCAAGACTTGGAGAATCTAGAGCCAATCCGGCAGCATAACAATATCATTCTTCAACATAATAACAATGAGCCCCCAACACCTCCTTTTATAGCTTTTTCGTTGCTTTTCTAAAGAAAAAAAAACGCTTTTTGCTTTTCCACTGCTTTTTTAAAAAAAACAATTTTTTTACTCTTTTGTTGCTTTTTCAAAAAAACATTTTTTCCATTTTCCAAACAAAACGCTTTTTTTCTTTCTCATTTTTTTTCTTCTAAAAAAAGCACTTTTGCTTTAAATAATTCATTAT
The DNA here is from genome assembly GCA_007258455.2 of Sequoia sempervirens. Taxonomy (NCBI): domain Eukaryota; kingdom Viridiplantae; phylum Streptophyta; class Pinopsida; order Cupressales; family Cupressaceae; genus Sequoia; species Sequoia sempervirens. The sequence continues at coordinate 26,069 of VDFB02303484.1, forward strand.
ATGCAAACATTTAATCACCATTTCCATCAAATTCCCTTTTAAAATAAAATAAAACTTTTTTCATGTGCAAGGCCCCCTTATTTCTCCTAGGCTTCCAATTTTGACTACGATAATAAATGCCGAGGCATTAGGTGAATGATAAAAGTCAGTTAGGTGACTTACTATAAATAGACATGCTCTCCAAAAAGTTTAGAGAGCATCCAAAAAGTCCAAGAACACTTCAGGGAGTGTCATTTAGACTAGGACAACCCGTTGAACTCATTGCCATAATTAGAAATCATATATCACCGAAGGTGCACCCTTCAAGAACTTTGGAGTTCCCCCAACTCACCTTGAGCTTACAAAGAAACCTCAAAAACTGGCCAAAACTCACAAAACATGTAATGTCCCCATTTTTCAAGTGATCATCTTGTGGAAGTACCTAGCCTATTTTATTCCCATAGGCTAAATTAGGAGTTATAAGAGAATAATATTAAATTAATTATTTATAAAGTTATCTAAATAAATCAAATTATAAAGGTAACTTTATTTTAATTAATTTAATTAAAGTGATTTAAATAAATAATAGAATATTATAAAGTCACTATATTAAATATTTTAAAAGTGACTTAAGTGAAAAATAAAATAATATTATAAAGTCATTGAAATATCCCCCAACAATTTTTTTCAATTTTCACATCAACAACTTCACCCGTCAACGTTAGCAAAACCAAAACCAGCTCTAAAAGTAACCCTACACCAAGAATGTTCACCAAGATCCCAATGACGGGCGAGGTGATAGCATATGGTGTCGGGGATTGTTAGCAAATAAACTAAAATGTTGGAAATTACAAAGCTTATGCAACTCGACCACTTATTCAGCGGGAGTAGTTTGATGGCTCAACCGATTAGCATGATGAAGAATGCAAGTACATGAAAAGTAAAATATGGGCGGCTTGTTGACCCCTTCCACTTGTTCAGCGGGCAGTATAGAATTGAAAAGTTGAAAGTAAATGGACGGCGAGGCTTGTCCCTTCCACTAATAGTGGGAAATACAATATAAAGTGCAGAAACATTAAATGGACTGAATCAGTACTATTGATTTCAGCCTTACAATGAAAGTAATTTGCAATTTTAAGTGAGCAAGCTATCCAATCCTCTACAAATGATATTATATGTTTCTCCAAACTTCACTAGCCTTCCAAGCATGAAAAACTAAGTTACCGGTTCGGGTTCGGGGACGGGTGCGGGTACGAGAACCCGGTACGTGGGTACGTGAATTTTTTTTTTAGGGGTTTGGGTACGTATGGGTACGTGTGTGTATATATATATATATATATATATACAAAAAAAAAGAAGAGAAATATACAGAATTGTAAAACTAAATCATTTTTCATGAGTATGATACTTGATCAAACTGATCAATGCAAATATAAAGATAAATATTCCGCGATCATTGATCGAGCAAGATTCATCATACATTTACCCTGGCAAACACCTTCCCAGGTCTGAGATATTTATAAACTCATTGTATTACTTGTAACTGCTGTTCATTCTATTATCTGGTGTTATAAATCAATGTATTTGCTGCTACAAATAGATTGTGAGAAGTTGTAAAAGATTATAACCTTGTCTCAGATTAAGTACAGACTTTCTTCTATCTGCTGTTAATTTTCTGAGGATTAACTTCATACCTCCGAGTTCTAAGCGGGGTTACGGGGGCCGTCCCAAAATCACCGTCCAGGTTCCGAGGGGACATCCAGAATTACCGAGGGGGCTGACTAGAAAGCAGGGGACCGTCCCAGCGGGAAATGTCCACGCAGGATGGGGGCGGCCGACCAAAATAGGGGCGGTCCGGGGTGGCGAGGGGGCGGTGAGCCGTCCCTCTCTCGATTATCCGAATGACGACTGCGGCTAAGCGCCCAAACACAAAAAAAAAAAGCAAAAAAATTAAAAATAACGCCCTGCCTATGTGGCATGTGTGGGCCCTACCATGTTTTACTCTCTTATGAATGAAAGGAGGCCTCTAAAAGTTCATTATTTTCATTTTGTTTGTGTAGGGAGCCAAGGGTTTGAGAAGAAAAAAAATTGCAGCCATTGAAGGAGACGGAGCAGCTGTTTGAAGGAGGAGAGGAGGTTGAAAGAGTGTTGTTGGGAGTGCAAATCCATCAAAAAGGTATGCATTTTCTTTCACCATTCTTTTTTTTTCATTTTTTTTTCAAAATATGAAGTATGCATAGTCTGATTTTTTTTATTTTTTTCATTTTCAGTCAACACTTGCATTCTAAAAACAAAAAACATGAGCAACAGTGAGGGTGGGAGTGATAGTGAAGTTGAAATGCAAGTTAGAAGGCAAACTAGAGAGCAAATAACCCCTACCCAACACCATCATTTATCAACCAATTCCAAAACTATGAAGGACTATGCAAAACACCCAATAGACAAAAAAAAACCATTCCTTCAATTTGTGACAGCCATGGGTGAAAGACAAAAAAATTCAGGGGGGAGTAGGGTTTGGTTGTGCCATGTTTGTGAAAAGGAGTGTAGGGGCAGCTACACTAGAGTTAGGTCTCATTTTTTGGGTGAGGTGGGCCATGGAGTTAGAACGTGTCCTGCATTGACAGATGCACTATTTATAGAGTGCCAAACAATTCAAATGGAGTGTGATGGTGGGGTTCAAACTGGGTCTCCTTCTTTCCCAAGTTCACAATCATCTATGCCTACTCCTACTCCTAGTCCTTCCACGGTTGGTAGTAGTGTTATCTTAAGAGGAAAGAGGAAGGTGATTGGTGGTGATAAGGGAGCCTCAGTTGAGTCCATGTTTCAAAACCAAGCACGAGAAACCTGTGCATCCTCCATTGCCAAATTCTTTTTTGCCCATGCCATTCCATTTCATGTGGCCCGTTCCTCTTATTTCAAACAAATGGTGAAAGACTTAGTTGCTGTTGGTCCTTCATTTGTACCCCTGGAGATCATAAGCTACGCACCACCCTCCTAGACAAAGAGTACTCCAAAGTTAATGTGTTAATGGAGGAGATGAGGCAAACATGGATGAGGACGGGGTGCTCTATAGTGATGGATGGGTGGACTGATTGTAGACGTCGGCCACTCATCAATGTCATAGTCACATGCCTTGCTGGTTCTTATTTTCTTAGAGCTGTAGATTGTTCAGGGAGACGTAAGGATGCTGACTTCCAATTTTCCATTTTGAGAGATGCCATAGAGGAGGTTGGGGCTGCAAATGTGGTGCAGGTGATCACCGATTCAGCACGTGTGTGCAAATCGGCTGGGTTGATGGTGGAGGGTACTTACGGGCACATATTTTGGACCCCATGTTGTGTTCATGCATTGAACAATGCATTGAAAGACATACGGAAGATGGATTGGGTGAAGAAAACAGTGGCAGAAGCTAGAGAAATTCAGATGTTCATTTGCAACCACCACACCTCACTTGCTCTTTTCAGGACATTTTCAAAGAAGGAGTTTCTCAAACTTGTTGATACAAGGTATGCCATTTACTTCATTTTGTTTCACTTTCAATTAGTATTCATAATCTGATTTTGTTTTAAATTTTTATTTTTTAATGAATCATTGAATTAATGAATGTAGATATGCCACATACTTCATCCTATTGGAGAGGATGCTTGAGGTGCATGAGCCTCTACAACTGATGATGGTCAATGTTGAGTGGACTAGATGGCCTAATGCAAGTTCCACTCAAGGAAAGAGCATCAAACAAAAGATCCTCGATGATGATTGGTGGGCCAATGTGAGGTAAGACATATTAGATGGCTGATTTTCATATTAAATTTCTGATTTTAATATTTTAATTTTATTGTCCAATGTTCCAACTTTTGAAGTTTCTAACATGTCAAATAACTTGTCAACCAATTATTTTGAACTTTTTGTTTGCATTTTGCAGATATATTTGCTCCTTTATCTCGCCCATTGTAGATGTCATTAGATATGCTGATACAGACTCTCCTAGTCTTGGAGAGATATATGAGACATTTGACACTATGCTTGGGAAGATCAAGCAAGTTATTTTGGCAAAGGACCCCACTTTGGATTTATATGAGCAACACATTAGGCCCATTGTGATGCGGAGGTGGAATACAATGAACACCCCGCTTCATATGGCTGCCTTTGCTCTAAATCCAAAATGGTATGCACCAAGGGATGGTAGGGTGCCTCCATGTGATGATCCTGAGGTTTTAGATGGGTTCACACGGGCCATTGAAAAGATTTATCCAGCTGAGCAAGCTTCAATACTTCGGTCACAATTTCTAGACTTTGCTAATCTTAATGGCCCAAACTTGAGCAAACCACAGGCGAGGTTGGATAGAGCTATATTAGCTCAAGGGAACCCTATTGGATGGTGGACCTATCATGGGAGAGATACACCGCAGTTGAAGATACTTGCCACTCGCCTTCTTGCACAGGTTGCTAGTTCCTCTGCTGTAGAGAGGAATTGGTCCACATATACCTTTATCCACTCTGTCAAGAGGAATAGACTTACCTCTAGACGAGCAGAGAAGCTAGTGGCCATTCATAGTGCTCTTCGGCTTCAGGATCAACAGACTCCAGAGTATCGACAGACTCCAGCTCTACGGTGGGATATTGATCCCGAGGACGCGGCTCAGATAGATGAGGAGGAGACAGTTGAGGGCTTGGTTGGGGTCCCATTGGCTGAGGAGGAGCATTACGGTGGCAGTGACTCAGAGGATGACTCTGATTTTGATGCAGTTATGAGAGATGATTAGGGGCAGCAGTGCTCTTTGTTTATTTTGTAAATTTGTATTCATTATTGAGTTTGACATATGATATTGTATTTTGATTTTCATAGCAAACTAAAACTTTAAAACTATATGGCAGCAATGTAGCCTTTGGGCATTTTTATATAAGTTTATAAATTATAACTTGGAGGTTGTTTCATGATTCGTGTATGTTAATTTTGAATGCGTATTGAGTATTGGCATAATGTTGAACACAAATGTTATATGTTAATGTTCTATAATGTGTATTATGCATGCCTTATTCATGTTATCTATTGAATATTTAAAATTTCCCTATATTTTTAAAATTTTCCCTATATTTTTATATAGTCGTCCCCTGCCGTCCCTAATTTTGACCTCAAAAATTGGAAACTTGGGGACTCGTCATAGATCCCCACAGATCCCGTGTTGGGGTAACCTTGGTTTCTAAATGAACCACAGGGAAGTTCTTGCAATAGAATACGAATATGCTTAGTAAACTATGAAATGATCAATCTTTGTTTTTTAGGGTTAGGAGGAAAAAAAAAAAAAAAAGAAAAGTTTTTTAATCAATTTTGGGCCCTTTTTTTTTTAACTTGGCCCATGGGTTCATGCTGGGTTCGTGCTGGGTACGCACAAGGTGCGCGCCCAACACTGTGGGTTCGCCAGGGTTTGCACACCCGCGAACCCTGGCGAACCCACAGTGCTGGGCGCGCACCCTGTGCGTACCCATCACGTACCCGCAGACGAACCTGAACCGGGTTCGAGGCCTGTGGGTACGAATCCGGTAACTTAGATGAAAAACCAACCCAAAACCAGAAGTACTACAATTTGATATACCAAAACCAACAAACAATAAACTCAGACCAGCAAACAAAACCACGCCTAAATGCTCATAACTCCTCTAAGACTCCACCAAAAGACCTGAAATAAGATGCAAATGAGACTAGGGAAGATGGCGACCAAGACAAGACTCTGAAACTGCATCAAAAACCCAACAATGAATTAAGCACAAATCCCAATCCAATGACAGGTACGGCCTGGGAAGAGGGGCGACCTCCATTAGCAAATTCAATACTTCATGATAAAATCTAAAAACCAGCAGAAAGGGACGCATAGGCCATAGTAATAGGATGAGTAACTACCCAAAAGCAAATAAAAATCACACCAAGACTTATGATTGAAAATCTCTTTCAGCACTACAAAAACCAACAACTTGTAAACTGACAAAAACATCAAGAAACTTCAGAAAACTTCAAACACCTTCATTACAATAAGCTCCATTTATTCTTCAGTGTAAAGAACAACCTTTTCTCTTAGCTAGTTGCTATCTTTCAAGCAATAAACCAAGATTGCTAGGAGGTATGCATTCCTCGAAGCGAGAGAGTCACCATTTCAGCATCACTTCGTTATAATTTCTTCATGGATAGATGCAAATGAAGGCCAAGACTCTTATTTATAACTTTTCTCCTCAATTCAAATCCACTTTTCCCTCCAATTAGGGCGCCCAAAGCACATGAAAGATATAACTTTATTTAAAACATCAAAGGTTAGGCGTCCCAAGTCATAAAGTGAAATACTTTAATAAAAAATCACTTATTTCTCCCTTAAGGCGTCCATCAAGCCTTAATAAAATATTTTATCTCCCAAAAGAAGCACCTAACACAAGCTCAGACCTGCGAAAAGTAACTCGAAAAGTGTTGAAGACCAAACTGCTCAAACTGACTTGCCTGAAATAGCCTCAAAACTGGCATGCTGAAACCCTACTAAAAATAACACTTTCTCAAAATAGCATACTGCTAAAAGTAGTAAATGTATCCAAATATATTTTAACCACATTTTGAGCAGCTATCACAACTTACTAAAACTAGTAAGTTCGAAAATGTCCTCTGTTTCAGTTGCATGTCACACCACCGTGAAGCTCTCTAAAAACCCAGAAGGAATCCATAATCTAAACTGCAACTCCAAAACTGTCAAAACATCCTCCTAGAAAATAAGGAACCCTAATTACTGCTCCTAACTAGCCTATGGGACTTTGGATTAGGCTAATGGCCAACTGCATTGATTGCTGCTGAGAAAGGGATATTACAGTCCACCCTCCCCAAGATTGCTTGCCCTCAAGCAATCGCAAGTTAGGATGCTGCAAAATCTCCTCATTCTCCCAAGTAGCATCCTCAATAGGCAAATTCTTCCACTTCACCAAATACTCTTTGATTGTCTTTCTCAAAGAGTATTCTCTCGAATTGATGATCTCCTTTGGAACCAGAACCAACTATCCTTCCTCATCCAATGTGTAATGTCCCCTTCTCAAGCATGACTTCTTCTGTTGACCGTTGGCCTATTCTGGAGACCCGTAGGCTTCTCGGTGGTGAAATTAGGGTTTCTTGGTTGGTGGTTTCTTGTGCTCACGGATTGGTGATTGAACTGCGGATTCCTTCTGGGTTTTTCGTGAGCTTTTCGGTGATGTGTTCTTCTTGGCATTCTGAGCACTTTCACGAATTTACTATTTTTAGTAAATTCTATTTCTGGCAGTGGTCCTGTTGGGTTCGGCACGTTTGGCCTTCTACTTCAGTATGTTCAGTTGGATTGCTCAACTTTGGCTTTGGGGCACGTTTGGAGAGATAAGTTGAATTATTTTAATAAAGTCACATTCTAATGTTATATTTTGCTGTTGACCCCCCCTTAGCCTAGTGATTGAACTTATGTTGTTTTTAAAAGAGGGTCTTTGAGGGGTGGCGCTTCATGGAGTCATTTTATTATATTCTTAAGTCCAAAAATCAATGTTTGAAAAGGACGCCCATCTTGAGGAGAAAATCATTTTTTAAATTAAAAAGTCAAATTGCTTTGAAAAAGGGACGCCATCCTTGGAGGGAAAAGGAGTTACTTTAAATTTGAAAAGCAGGGTTTCTAGAAGCTTCTGGTGAGCCTTCACAAAGTTATAAAAGGAGGTCTTGGTCTTCATTTGTATCATCGAACATCTTGAGTAAAGTTATGCTGCCGAAATGGTGAGAGGATTGCTTCGAGGAATGAATGCCTCCTAGCTAGGCTCAACTTCGTGCTTGTGAGACAGCACCTAGTGGAGAGGTTTGTTTGTTTTGAGTGAATTCTGTAGTGAGGATTGCTTTGTTGTGAGTTAGTTGCATTTGTAGTTCAGTTATTTGCATTTACATGTTATTTTCTGGAGTTGCTGAGAACATAGCTGATTGTAGTTTTTCATTCATATTTCAAAAATACAAAAAGATATCATTTTGGGTGTTGTTCCTTTCTTCTTGTCTAGGGTGGGCACCCCTTTGCACCAATTTACAGATTTTATTTTGAAGAACTTGAATTTTAAGAAGAAAATCGCCCCTCTCATAAAGCCGTACCATTCTAGATGCCTTGGGATTAGTGCAAAAAATAAATAACAGCATTTGGTTTCTGTTTTGTGTCTTCATCATAGGCGCCTTCATCATAGGAGTTATTTGCATCAGTTTTCATGCATTTTGGGTGAGTGGTGAGTGTTTTGTGAGCATATCATTGAACTACTGTATTGCTGGTTAACAATTTTCAGTCCTTACTCTGTCATAACAGCGTGCATAGAATACATCATTTGAGTTGGGTTTGGAAGGAAAGTCATTGAGATGACTTAAGGATAGCATTATACATTGTTGCAACATTGAAGACTCTCTTATCTTGTGCTTAACAGATAAATTTCTGATATTGTAAGCTGAACAGTAGTACTGTCAGCATCTTTCTTATTTCTGTTAATCTCATGTTTGTAACTGCCCACTGAATAAGTGGAAGAGGCTGGCTTGCCGCCTATTTACTTGATTTGCATTGTAATTTCATAAGTCTCCGCCATATGGTCGCCTCTTATCCATCATGGATTGAGTAGCACATACTTGGTGTTGAGTTAATTCTCAGTATTGCAATAGATAGGGATCCTCTAACCA